>CAJHNH020000619.1:404393-424818 GCA_905116865.2 Candidula unifasciata
TCCCTTAGGCTCGGTACTATGGATATCGCAACCCTTCGGCCTTGATTCCATAACAAATACCGTAAATCTGGGAGAAATGCGGCTTTTCTGTCTACCCCCCGGCAGTAATTCCGGACCACAAGGATTTCGTCACCCGGTCACCGCGCAGTCCGGTTTAGCCAACTACGCTAGCAAACCGATCGATTTCTACTGATTCAAAAGTCACAATGTATGTTCACACAAGTAACCGTTTACCAGTTGCAAATGTGAGGGTCTGTTTTACCAAGTTTACAGTTTCATCGTAATAATTTTGCAGTCGGAAGTATATTAAATGTTGATATTTCATTTAGTTTAATCAACAAGCTATCGATCTAACGTCATTTACACAATATGACGCATTTTTAACTAGGGCTGTACCGAATAGTCGCTTCGTATTCGCTTCGGGGCCGAATAGTGGACCTAATAACTATTCGGTATTCGGCCGAATAGTTGCGGTCGGGCCGAATACGAATAGTGGTTACCTTACTCCCGTTTCTGCATACACTGTGATGGACTGAAATAACTCTTTCATTAACACAATAGTTGCTGTTGCATAAGTCTGTCGTAGCGGGGGAAACTGCGACTCGGCTGCATGGTACAAACTGCATAAAATACCAACCGCAGTGTGTGTGAGAGAGAGAGGGAGAGAGAGAGAGAGAGAGAGAGAGAGAGAGAGAGAGAGAGAGAGAGAGAGAGAGAGAGAGAGATCATGCATTTTAAGTTCTTTTAGGGTGTCTTCGCCCAAATCAAATTTGAAGATATTGCTAACGAGAATATATAAAGGTGCGTTTAAATTACATTGAACGAACGGCCGAGCGAACAATGGTTTGGAAAGAGGCGGGAGCCCTTAGACAACTAATCACAGACATCAGAAGAAGACAGTCGTCATTTTTCAGCCGTGTTATGAGGAGAGGGAAAATGGAACATTTGGTGACCACTGGAAAGATCTGTGGAAGGAGGGTTAGAGGAAGACAACGAAAGAAGATTTTTGACAGTCTTGTTGCATGGCATGGAGGTGTGTCAGCACACGAACTGATACATGCTGCAGGAGATAGCAGATTGTGGAGAGGCATTATCGCCTATGCCAGTCGACAAGGCACCTGATGATGATGATTCACTGTTCGTATTCAGCCGAATAATTGGTCCCGCTATTCGTATTCGGCTGAATAGTGAAAATCACTATTCGGTACAGCCCTATTTTTAACTCCTGGTGTCTGTAATGTCCTGTTGTCACAGTCGTGTTGCTAGACCCTGTCTTCTCTGCACCATGTCGGTAAATGTAAAGTAAAAGTCTCTTTTCAACCCCTTTAGGCGAATATGGCATATAGGGTTAGACCTATATTTGTATAGACCACACCGGCCGCCTTTACTTCTCGGGACTGCACACGGTACCCACTTAAGGCTGGGTCGACCTGGGAGTCAAGATCATTTTTGAAAAAAGTCTGGCTCCGCCAGGAAACGAACCCACAACCTTCCGATCCGCACGCGAGCGTCTAGCCGCTACGCCACGGCGACTCCCTCTGCACCATGCCTCAAATCTTTTAACCCTAAGGTTAGTTGCGTATCCTTTACAGGACGCTGCAGAACCAACCCCATCAGCACCTGGCTGTTGTGTGGTTTCTCTAGGCAAATTTACGTCTAGTAGTTTGCCATTGATTTCTGGACTTTTAACCCTAAGGATGTGTTAATTTAAATCCCTTTATCTGAGGAGTGGAGTCTAGCAGCAGTGGACCTGTAGATCTAGAAGTGTTACACATTTCAGTACAAGCATGGTTAAACACTGAGACTTTTTGGTTATTTGTTTCTATTTTTTCAGCGTTTTTATTTTTATTCTCAGCCACCCCAGTGTCTTCAACTGACTTTATTGTTTCTGTAAAGTACTGCTTGACTAGATTTTAGAATGGAAAAAAAAAAAAAAAAACAATTTTCAAACCTTTATTAGCAACCATAGCAGTAAAGAGCATTTATAGAGATTTTTAAAGTTAGCTGCATGTCCCCTACAGCAGCGGTTCACAAACTGGGTGCCGCGGCAACAAGTGACGCCGCGAACTTACGCTAAGGGTACCGCGGCAATAAGCAAGAATGTTCCAAATCTGCTAGAGATCAGAGAAGACAGCAGCTTAAAACAGAAATAGAGTGAAGGAAGCCAAAAAGATTTCTGAGTGCAGGTGTTTTTAGAAGACAATGCTATTTGGCAAGGCTGCAGTGCATTCTCAGCGTACGCTTACAAAAACAATAGATACTGGAGGAAACTTTATAGGTCAAGAGATTTAAGGGTAAAGTTAACTAACCTTCCCATAAACAAACAGAACATAAAGCAAAACTCATCCAAAAAGTTTCATTCAGCGCATTAAGGACAACTGAACATGTGCACTGTTTTTTTTATTTTTTTTTATCCTTATTCAAACAGCTATTGTCTATTCACAAATTACAGAGCCCTGTTGTTTACAGTTAGATGTGTAAAAATTCGTGGAAAATACCACACATCTCTTTTACATTTCTTCATCCATGCTGCTGTTGGAAATCGTTCTGATGTTAGCACTGTGTCTGCAAGCCTGGCTATCTTGAATGTGAGGTTACGTAACTGTGTCGGGGTCTGTGGCTTAGGCGTTGCTAGTCTGCTCATTTCATACATTGCTGCCTCTGCTCTGAAGTTGTTTCAAGCTTCCCACAATAGTATCTCCGTGTTGCAGATTCAAACACGACTTCCCTTTTCTTGCTTCTTTACCGAAACCGTCTGTAAACACAGGTGTCCAAACATTGGAGGTATACTGATTTCTGTCGGCGTCTGTGGCTTAGGCGTTCCGAACGCGCTTCGTAATGCCGTCGTGTCAGGTTCAATCCCAGTTGAGGGCCCTGCGCCTTGCGTTGTTTTCGATGTGGTATCGAGAAGCTGACCATCCAGAGAGCAATAACTACTAGGTTAGTTGCATATCCTTTGCAGGAAGTTGAAGGTTTTTCTAGGCAAATTTACGTCCAGTAGTTTGCCTTTGCTCGCTGGACGGTCGGCTTTCTTGATACCACTGTCAAAACCAATGCAAGGCGCATGGCCCGCAGCTGGGATTGAACCCGGCATTACGAAGCGTTTGAATCGACTTAGCCACAGAGCCGACAATAACAAACTACTAGACGTGAATTTGCCAAGAATTACCACAACAGCCAAAAATGCTGGGGTTGGTTCTGTAATGTCATGTGAAGGATACACAACTAGCTTACATAGCTGTACAAGCAGAATCGTGATATTTGTGGGCCACCTCAAATTCGCTGTCCATTCGCTTGTCTTCTTTTCCTCACTTAACGATACAATAATCATCACTGTAATATTCTCCTAAATACTTTCATTCATGTTCACTATAGCCCACGCCCACCAGTATTTAGAAATGGATAAACATTATAGATGAGCAGCTGGCCGAGTGTTTACAACCTCGGGCTCAAATGCGGGAGACTCCGGTAAGGTGATGGAGTTTTATTGTCTAGGGCAAAATTTAACATCCAAATCTGCACAGTCCGTGGCGACAGCACCAGCCATGCGGCCCTATATCCTCAGGCATTCTACAAAACAGGGTTATGGAGTTCAACGAAGTGAAATGGAAACGGCCGAACATTTCGACTAAAGTCTTTATTACCGCATTCAAGAAAATGATTAGTAAAGCAAATGACTCTCATATGCCTATTGAGCTAGACTTATACCGTGCAGATTGCTTAAGGTGATCTCGGATATGGGGAATTTCTGTTGTGAAGAATAATTTGTTTATCCCTGGCAACTGTTCTTGCTTTAACTCCTTTTTGAAAAAAAAAGGAGTTTCTTTTAAGAAGACTTTTGTTTTCTGTAACCCAGGGGATTTCTCATTGACATGTCTGAGCTTTGTTTGTATAAACAAATCGGCACTCGACATTTTCTCAACATTCCAATCAGCACTCCCTGTGCTATGTCATCACCCCGGCTGCCTTTATTAACTAGGACTTTACCTGGTAACCATTTTAGACTGGGTCGACGTGGGAGTCAAAAGTCATGTGGATTCGAACCCAAGACCTGCGGCGAGCAAGCATGCGTCTACACTTTGGTTCTCAAACAATGTGACAGTACGCTACGTTTACAATGAGCGCTACCGTGGTTCTCAAACAGTGTGACAGGACGCTACGTTTACACTTTGCGCTACCGTGGTTCTCAAACAATGTGATACTATGCTACGTTTACACTTTGCGCTACCGTGGTTCTCAAACAATGTGATACTAGGCTATGTTTACAATGAGCGCTACCGTGGTTCTCAAATAATGTGATACTACGCTACCTTTACAATGAGCGCTACAGTGGTTCTCAAACAATGTGATACTACGCTACGTTTACAATGAGCGCTACCGTGGTTCTTCAACAATGTGATACTACGCTACGTTTGCACTTTGCGCTACCGTGGTTTTCAAACAATGTGATACTACGCTGCGTTTACAATGAGCGCTACCGTGGTTCTCAAACAATGTGATACTACGCTGCGTTTACAATGAGCGCCACCATGGTTCTCAAACAATGGGATACTACGCTACGTTTACAATGAGCGCTACCGTGGTTCTCAAACAATGTGATATTACGCTACGTTTACAATTAGCGCTACCGTGGCTCTCAAACAATGTGATACTACGCTACGTTTACAATTAGCGCTACCGTGGCTCTCAAACAATGTGATACTACGCTACAAAACCAGCGAAGGCAAACTCGCAGTTTTTTCGTGTCATTTTTGTACTGTTCAGTTTTCCTAGATTCATTTTTTGTGTTTAATTCCTTATTTCATAGCTGACAACGGGGGTTTCCGGTCAAAATAGATGATAGGCAGGGTTACTGTTTCTCGTCGTGGCAAAGTTTTGCTTCTGTCAGACGGTGGCCGTTGTATTTTCCTCAAATTTGTAGACTGATATTTTAGCCCCACCATACGACGGGCCCAGCAAGCCGGCAGTGGTGTATTTTTTTTTCTACAACCCAAGAAGCATGGAATTATTACCAAGAAAGAGATGGTTAAACGATGAAGGTGAAACTTTCAAAAAAGATTGTAACAAATCCATCACTAAACCCACTCGAGGAGGGCAATCAAATACAGAAAACCACTACAATGGGCTATAACTTTGTATCAATGAGACGACAAAGGAGAAATAGACTGAAAGGATAAAGTCTTGTTGCTTAGCTACTGAGCTGAGTGCAAGGCGCCACACTGTGAGCTGCTGATTTAATTTAGAATGTTTTTCGACTATGACCAACCTGGTGTTGTGAACTGTAGATTCATAAAATAGCCAGTCGTCTGTTTCTACAGAACTTGTGATGCTTTAAGAGATTAAAAATCGCATGTGCAACTGCTGATCTGTAACTGCTGTTTCCGTCGATGATGAACAGCATTTATAATGTCAGATTGTTTGTGTTAGCACCTCTGGTGGCTGCCTTTTAATGCGTGTGAATACTAGTAGATGTGATGAGAGTACAATCTGTGTCCGTTTTTCCCACAAGGGACAGTGAAAAGCATTCTGTGATTTTTACGTTGGCACAATGTGGGGAGCAACTATGGGGTGACCCGTTTACTATGAAGCTGAAAATAAGATTACCAGATTACGAGATTACTTGAAAATAGAGTTACCAGAAGAATCACAGTGCTTCATTCTCAGTCTGTGCTGCAAAAGTTTCAAAATGGACAGCGGTGGCTCGAATGGATATCAAATATTGGTACGTCTCAATGACAGGAGTCCATGTGCATATGTTGTTCATGACATGCAGGCGTGCAATGGAATGAACGAGCGGATTGTTTGGTCACAAAAGCAATCGCTACATGAACATTCACGCTGGTTAAGGCAGACATTCTGCAGACCATTTACAAGTGAATCCTTGTGGAAGTGACGATTTTAGATGAAACAACATGTGCAAGGTTGCGTGGATTTGGAATTAGGTGTGGGCCCGGCAAGAACGGGCGAATGCGAGAAAGCGTACGCCGTGTATAAAACCAGTGTACTACTGGAACAGTCAGCATCTACATCTTAATCCATTTGCTTCAGGAGACAGATACAAAAACGGGTTAGGTTGACGTTAGTCCCCCTACTTTTTATTCACAAGTTTGTTGGACTGGTCGACTTTACTGAAGGTTACGGGTGTGTCCCGCTCTGTTGTTTGGTTTCTTTGATGTCTTGCATTTACGTTTTCATTCTGAAAAATATAATGCCTGTGACATAGGTTGCAGCACTCTCTAGGGGGTTGTGTTAGACCCAGTTTCTCCATATTTTTAGAGTGTTAAAAGCGCTGGCGTGCTGACATAAACAACACGCGATATGAACGGCATGGCGGAATACCCCCATAACCTTGTGCGAAGGACATGGGGCTCAGGAACTATCAATCAGAAGTGAGCTAGTGTGTATATGGGTGAGGTTTAGGGAGATTAACATTCCTTTTACCCAAAAACGATATCACACCCGGAATTTTATGACTAACTATACAGACTACAGATTGATAAACTGTATATATTTTTTTTTAAATCAGACATGGAAATTGCCATTTAAAATGACTGCCTAATTGAATCTTCAATAATTAATTACTTCTACCAACGATCAAGATAATACATGTTTCAATGTAGCACAAGCAGTAACTATTTACATAAGAGAGTCACAATACGTTTAACGCCACCAGATACAATCTCCATATTTGGTCGCGTTCGTCAAATTCTGGAAATTACATCTACGGTAAGATAGGTTAGCCTTCGCCTGGAGGTAATCAAGCTTGACCTTTTAGTCCACCAGGCTGGGCCAGACGATAAATTTAACGCTTTTGGTCCCGCTGGCTAATCACAAATGTTATCTTCAAGTCGCTCTGCAAGGCTGGCTGCGAAACAAGCGAACGGGCATTTAGATGGGACAGGAGAAACCTAAACAGAAAAAGAAATCGGTAATGGTTGCTAAAATAAAAACTGGAAAATCAAATACAAAATAAGGGAGAAAATCCCCCAGTGGGAAAAGCAGTTTTCTGAAAAATCAAATGAAGCCCATCAGGAATATGGCAACGGACGACATGACCTTTGCAGGACATTTCTAAGACGGGGAAATAGGAACTGCCCTGAACATAGAGACTTCAGCGTCTTCTGGTGGCAGTGTCAAATGAAATGGGCATAAATCAAATACAAGCCTCAGAATGCATTAGCGTAAATGGCCGTTCAACGTGTAAGAAATGTTTTATCCGCGAGGGAAAAAAATGTTTCTGATCGTTTTAGAAGTGACAATGTTTTTTCTTGCCGTGTAAACAATATAAGGAGATATGTTTTGGGACAAACATTCGCTTCCTGGGAATGGACAAACAGGAAAATGCTTACATTCAGATGGGTGTTTTATCCTGGTCTTCAAATTGTGAAGACACAGAAGCGGCTTATGTTAAAAAAAAAAAAAAAAAATTAGTAAAATCGTTTTCACTGGTCAGCATAGATTTTTGTGAAGTTTATATGCGGACTAAAGTACTATCAGTACTGTAGATCTATAGACATATTGCAATAACGTACTTATGGTTAAAAGCCAGATGATAGACCTTATTAAACCAGGTCTTATCCAAAGAGAGTCAAAAATGCAATGGCAAACTACTGAACGTAAATTTGCCCTGAAAAAAAGCCACAAGAGCAAAAACAAAACAAAACATTAAAAATGCTCTGAAACTTCCTGTAAAGGACACACAAATAACTTTAAATAAGTAAAATAAGGGACCTTTTCTTACGTAAGTGGCATATCGGGAATAAAGGTTTGGACCACAGCACTAGTTGGGTGACCTGGTCGAAACCAATAAACCCCGCTGCTTTCCATTACATTTCATGAAGTCTGTTGTAAACAAAATTGATATCGACGCAGATTTATAGCTACTGCATTGTTGCAGTTGAAATTTAAAAACAGACAAAAGTACTAAAAATACAATGGTGAATAGTGAAAAAGTGGAAAATATGTTTGCAGTCCTTTATTCTTTGTTGCTAGCGTATTGTAAAACAACAACAAAGACTTAATAGGAAATATTCCTTCCAAATTTGTGGAAACACAAGACCCAGAAAGCATGCTAAGAAAAATGAAGAAAGGCAAGGTCCATACAGAGTGGCAAGCATAGCTGCTGAGATCTCTGGTAGTCCGTTGGTTTGTTGGGAAAGTAACAAGCCGCAAAGTGACTGCTGCTATGTCACTTGATAGTGAACTGATGCATGACAATCTAAATGTTGTCACCGAACTTTGGGAGAAAGTGAGGTTCGATGTTTTAACCACGGATCAACATCATGACACTGACTTACTGACTGAATTTCTACCCCACCAGGACATCACAGAAGCGATAAACACCCGATGACACAAAGTGCCACCATGCGGATGAGGATCACCGTGGAGAGGTCCCAGAAACCGCGTTCAGACATTTGGCCATAATGATGACCTGCCTATATGGCGGCCCCTGGCAAAAGCCAGAGTGGGGCTTCAACAATAACAAAAAATAACGTCCTAAGAAGGACGTAAGGAATTAACACAATCATGACACACGGGTAGTAACCTATAAGTACTCCGTTCTTCTTCTAACTCAAGTCTGATTGGACAAGCTCTGTAGCACCGGCTAGGATTCTGAAATATTTTGGGTTGATTTTTAACTCAAAAGTTTGCCCAGACAGTGCCTTTAGGTTTCTCATTTCGATTTCCAACTGCCAAGGGATTTTTACGTGAGCAATATTGCACACGGGCGTCCGATCTTACTATCCTGAGTCTAGGAGGAATTACTGGCAGTCCTATTCCAAGCGCAAAAATCCCAGCCCTTACGCAGCCCCGTTTGGAGAAAGTGAATAATACGCAAGTGGGAATAATAGAACATTACAATGTGGAGAAAAAGTCGCAACAGGTATTGACAAGCGGATCTGGCCGACATTTTACACTCAGAGGAAAGGCAAGACGGACATACAAGCGGAGAGCTACTGAGACCATCAGCAGTGGAACTTTTCGCTGGCTGCTAACGAGGAGGACTAAGCTCGTACAAGAATGAACTGAGAGTGTCAATGTCCTTTCTTAGCTCAACTCAACTAAACTCAGCTTACGGAAATATATATATATATATATATATATAAGATGGATTGTAACATGGGGCCTGTCCTATTTCTAGGCGCGTCCACCAGGTGCAGGATGGTTAGCCTCGTATGTACTGAATAAGCGACCTTGAACCAAAACAGGTGGTGGTCATTGAGAGGGAGCGAGTTAGCTGGTGGAACAGTTAGCTCTTTGAAGTACCTCAAAACTCCGCGCCGTTATAGCCTCTTCCTTCTGCTGACTTGCCTTCAGACAAAGGTTATTGGAGTTTACCCATAAACAAATCAGAAAAAAACAAGGGGAAACCACCGATGCATTTTCCCTTGTAAATCATACCTTTCGACCAGTCCCACTCGGACAAGGACTTTAATGGGAGTTCTAATCAGATCGCCCCGTCCGGTAGGGAGCACCACATTCTACAGATGATACCTGACCGTCCTCCAGCTACTAAAAGGGAAACTAGAACTTGTGACCACAGGAGAAATTTGTGGAAAGAGAAGCAGAGAAAGACAGCGCGAGAAGATTTTCGACAGACTTTTGTCATGTCATGGGAGGGTGTCAACAAACGAAATGATACACACAGTTGCGGATCTCAGATTGTGGAGAGGCATGATCGTCCACGCCAGTGGGCACAGCACTTGATAATGACAATGGGGAGAAAGACGATCGCAGTGTACGCCTGACAACTAGACCGCAAAGTACGAGACAAATGTATGCACCGAATATAGAACGAACGGGGACCTTCTGGCTCTGAATTCAAATTGCTTAACCATTACGAAGCAGATCATTGACTGATCGATACTACATTATTCAGATCTATCTGGGGTAGAATCTTTCCTTCTGAATCCTGTATCTGACTGTATAAAATGGTCTCCTCTCCAGCCGGAACAATCTCGTTTGCTAAGGTTACTTTCTATGTTTCTCTTCTAGCCTGGAGTCAATGGTAAAATAAGTGTTATATTTTATATTTTAACACTAATGACAGGTATGAAGACGAGCACGTACCTAACGAGATGAAAAGTTAAAAAAAAAACTGTTACAATGTATTGTTATGGCAATCTTACTGAAATTGAATGTTGAGCTAAGAATATACCTCAGTACTCGTGGTATTCCTATAAGGGCTCCGCCCACATCTTCAGCAGCCAGCCAAGAGTTCCAGTTCCTGTAGTGCCAGAAGCAATTTGATTATATGTCCGTCTTGCTTTTCTCCTGAGTGTAGTGTCGACTAGATTCCCTAGCTGAACCATTCTCTGCAGACCATACCGATCTATTCGTGCCTCGCCATTGTTCCCTTGCGCCCCTCCTCAGCGGCCTTGACAAATCTAGCTTTCCATGCATAAATTCCCCGCCCATTGGTGCAGATCAGCCAGAATGTCTGTCTGTTCATTTCCCAACACTCCTGCATACCCAGAGAAAATAACCAAAAGAAATTCACAACGGGAAAACATTATTCTGAATATACAAAGATACAGACATATCCCTCCACATATGTAGGCACAGTGCATATATACACGTACCCACACACGCAGTAGGTATATACAGTAAAACCGGGTTAACGTGAATCCCAAAACAACCGAAAAATCAAGAATTCGTATTTTAAAAAGACGTTCTAACTGGGAACTAATACACGTAATAAATGTACACATTGCTAGGACCAACATTTTCTTCATATTAACACAGCGTTCCTATTTAAGTGAGTTAGTTTTAACAAGATTTTGCTGTTATAAGGATAAACAAACCTTTCTCTGAAACATTTCGTTACGTATGTAAAAAAAAAAAAAAAAGATACACTTTTTCTTGGTCTTATTTCTGTATCGCCCATATTCATATACTTGTACTTTTGTTGTTAGTGTGCTGCCTTTCTCATGGATACTAGACATTTAGGTAATAAGAATTCTCAATGGTATAACGAGAAGGGGTAGTGAATGGGTGGGGGGGGGGGGGCTCGAGGCTGCGTGGTCTCGAGGCATGGTGTCCGCCTCGAGTACTGGAGGTTCCGGGTTCACTCCCGGTAAGGTCTGTGATGTTTTTCACATGAACTTTGACTTCTAGCAATTCCCCCTGGTCTCTGGGTAGTGAGATCGGACGCCCGTGTTGCACATGTAAGAAATCCCTTGTAGTTGGAAATCGGAAAGAGTAGTCTAACGGCGCTGCACGGGTAAAATTTGGAGGTAAAAATTACTCAAAGTATTTCTGGATCCTCGTCGGTACTACAGGGTCTGTGCACTGAGCTGAGCTTCTTCGGACTTAAGTTAGAAGAAGAAGAAGGGAGCACTTATGGGTTACTACCGTTGTTCAAACTTTAAACTTCAATGGTATAACGACTAGACGCTCGTTTCTGGTCTGCAGGTCTTGGGTTCAAATTCCCATCTAGTCAGATTTGGTTTTCTTTTAATAAGGACTTTGGCTCCTAAAGCGACCAGTTCTAAAATAGGCACTAGGTGTGTACTGGGAAGTAGAGGTGGCCGGCATGATACTGACTACGTAACGCAAATGTTCTTTAAATAGAGTCTTCTATTATGAACCCGATGCGCTATTGGCGTTTAAAGTGTTCTTTACTTTACGTGTTTAGTTGAGTTGAGTTTATTCGAGAACCGACATCACAGCTCTCGGGCCACTCCCATAAGAGCTCTGTCCCCATCTTCAGCAGCCAGCGCAGAGTTGCAGTTCCAATGGTGCCAGGAGCACTCTGATACGTGCGTCTTGCCTTTCCTCTGAGCTTCGAGTATCGACCAGATCCCACTGTCAATACCCGCTGCATCACTCTCACCAGACTGTGGTGATCCATCTGCTCCTCCAGATTACACACGTTCGTCCCTCCGATTTATACACATTCGCCCACCAGGCCCTAACCACGTCTGCCTTATCATGCATCAGTATGCCACCAAGTTGTGCACAGCCAGGAAGTCTGTCCAACACACCGGCACATCCGAAGAAAAGATCCGGACAATGCTCCATACTCGTGATCTCCGTAGTGAAGCATGCCACTCTGCACGAAGCAAGCCTGTCCTCGCCTTCCTCGTCATGCTTTCTGAGTCATTTACAATCACGATGTGTTTAGTGTCGTGAAATGATAGCCATTACGCATCGGTCTGTAAGGCTGATAACCTCTCTTACCTGTGATCTGCACAAAATTCAAACTAGGACACGCCCAGAAATATATAGTCCCTTATATCTATATATCTAGGCCTTTACTGGACAACATTATTATGTCTACCTTTTCTGGTTACTTTAACTAAACTCCACTTTTAAATGTATATATCTTGGATATATATTAAGGGAGTTATTTGAGGTTTCGTGGAAACCGATTTACTCCTGGCTCATGTATACTAGGGACTTCTTTTTGCACCAACGCCTGAAGTGTCTAAGTGACGCTATTCTCTTTGCCAGCTTCCTAGCGTCCAGACGTGTCAATCTATGCCTGTATCATTTCATTTTTCAAGGCAATCTGGAATGTCTCAGTTTTTACAAATGCTTGGGATGTATCTTTTGTGAGGAGCTGGCAGAAGATTCACAGTCCAACCAACACCCACCAACTATGACCCAGCAGTCAATTAACCCATCACCCACTTATTATCACCCAACTACCAATTGAGAAGACTGTCCTCCTCAAGATGGGGTACAATATAACCCAAACATCATCCAGTGCCAGAGCATGTGTGTAACTCAGGGACAGTACTGTGAGTTACTCGTGGGAGCAGGTGCTGTGTGCCTATCCAGTTGCTATGTGCCTTTCCAGTTGCTGTGTGCCTATCCAGTTACTGTGTGCCTATCAAGGTGCTGTGTGCCTATCAAGTTATTGTGTCCTCTATGGTGAGGTACTCTCTGACTATGTGATCCAGTGGAGCAGAATTTCCAGAATCAAAGACAGTCGAATCATCCGGAGCTGAAGGAGGCATCATAGACAGAAAGGATAGAAGCTAAGTCTGATGCTTCATGTGCTGTTGTTTTCCTCACAGCTCATTTGTTTCCAATGATGACATATAGTCACCTCCAGGACCGGCTGTCTGTATAGTTTCCTTGGGATCTAGACATTAGTGCTGAGATTCTTTCACTGATAGCTGGAATTCACTTCAATTTTTTTATGTACAGATATTATACTAAATACATGCATTCATTTTCATGGCTGACTTAGGTTTCTCCATGTCACCTTCTTAAGTGTTTAGCAGTTGTATGTGTATGTATCTTCATTATATGTGTTAACATGGTTATGATAATGAACTATCATAACCTGGGGGCTTTCTTTAGTAAGTAGTGGGGGTGTCCAGCCAAGTGTGCCTAGAAATATTGTATTTATATACTGATATATTTTGTAGTGCCAATACTTGAGTTGCCCTACTCCAGAGATAAGTTGAGCGTATATTGGCCACGGGGAATCCCTTAGACCAATACGAGCCAAACGACTCAACATAATTATCTCTGAGTGCTGTTGGTTCTGAAGGAGGAATCCTTACATTAGGCACGCGACAGGAGTGATATGTGACAGAATGACATTTAGTTAGACAAAATGATGTCATTGCCTCTGTCGAATACTTGCTAGTGTCTATACCGACCACAAAGACCCTTTCGTAGCCATCTTTTATATTTTTTCTCGTTGCCATTGTTTGCATAGTAAATATTGTTTCTGAAACAGACTTTTATTGAAACTTCAATGTTTAATGTTACTCCTCATTCTCTCAGGAGCTGCCATGGTGTAGATGATAGACGCTCTCCTGTGGATTTGAAGGTCGTAGGTTCGGGTCCTGACAGTGTCGGACTTTTTCAAAATTGACCTATGTTGGCAGGTCGACCCAGCCTTGAATGGGTACCAGGTAGAGTCCCGGGAAATAAATGCGGCCTGTGTGATGCTGACAGATCACCCACCAAGTGTCGATTTATCTATCATATATATGTCTGGCCCTATATGCCCAATAGCCTGAAGGTGTGGAAAAGCGTCTGTTACATTTTTTAATTGCTTATTCTCTCATCCACAATCGCAACAGGAAAATGAAGCTCCTGGTTCAGCCTTCTATTCCTCAGTGAAGCATAGACCTCCAGTCAAATCATGCCAAGTTGTTCTATCCTTCGCTAATGCATGCAGCTCACCCCATGTCCTTCCTATGTTTTCAACTTCGCTCTCCAGCTTCCTTCTCCGTGTGTGGGTGTGTGTGTGTGTGTGTGTGTGTGTGTGTGTGTGTGTGTGTGTGTGTGTGGGTGTGTGTGTGTGTGGGTGTGTGTGTGTGGGTGTGTGTGTGTGTGGGTGGATGTGTGTGTGTGTGTGTGGGTGGGTGGGTGTGTGTGTGTGTGGGGGGGTGGGTGGGTGTGTGTGTGTGTGGGTGTGTGTGTGTGTGTGTGGGTGTGTGTGTGGGTGTGTGTGTGTGTGTCTGTGTGGGTGGGTGGGTGTGTGTTTCGTCCCCCCCCCTCTTTCTTTATTTCTATGCCCCTGTTGGCTCCAGTGCAAAAACATTCTACTTATATTGTTCTTAGGTTTTCTCATAGTGTGTTCTATCCAACGTCAGCGTCTAGTCATCGCCTTTTGGTCCACGGGAATTTGTTTAGTATTCTCCTAAAGCTCACCTTAGTGATTCTGTCAAACCATTTAATTCCTTCTAATCTGCCGCAGGCACAGGTTAATGAATGTTTGTAGATTATTGGTAATTGTTTTAGTTTTTCTCTATTTATCTCCGCTCCACCTCACAGCAGTACTGATTTGACATTAAAATTAAACATTTTCATCTTCATTTTTAGTTTTCATTTCTGTTGAACTCTACAAATTTCATAGTTTTATGAAAGCCCCTCTTACATTTTGTATTCATATTTTAAAATCTCTGTCATTTCTTCCATCTGTATCTACATTAATGCCCAAATAGGTATACGACTCCACGTCTTGAAGGGGGATACCATTAAGAGAAACTATATTAATCTCTCTATTACCCATTGAATTATTCTCATTACCTTTGACTTTCCCTTATGGATTTGTAGACCTAGTGGTTGTAACCCTTCATTAAGTATATTTAATTCATCTTCCATCTGATTCTGTGAGTGGGATAGAAGAGAAATATCATCAGCAAAGTCCAAGTCATCAAGCTGTTTTGTAGGGTCCACTGAATTCCATTCCTAGTGTTAGCAGCTGTTGTCTTCAAAATCCAGTACTACCCGTGTGTCAGGTTGCTGGTCCGTTGTTCAAACTTTAAACTTCTTTATCCTAAAATAGAATCAACCAGTTGTGGCTGGAGTTTTAGGCTATAAACGTTCAAATATTCCTGTCCTTTAGCATAAAACCGTATCTTTCCGTTTATTGCCCTGTCTGTATATTTGTATGTATCTTTGAATGTATTGCACGCACCTGCCTGTGGTCTGTCTGTCTGTTTTTCAAAAAGTCTTATCGCCGACTATCAGTTTTTATTATTTTTTTAAACAACCATTTTAGCCAACGAGTCTCCAGCAACTTTTGAAAATGTGGCCAAACACAGATAAACTAATAATTAATATACAATACATTCCGTTCCACTACACAAAAAATGGGCACTTCTCCCTCCACCCAACAATGACACGGAAAGGGAAGGAGTTAAATAAGGCTACTCGCGGATCGGGGAAATCGTAGATAGAACTATTGAATCCCGTTAGACGCCAGCTATTGATTCTGTCTACAAGAACCGATAAAATGTGAATTTATTTGCTTCATTCTTTTTTTTGTAATTTTTTTTTCCCTTAAAGTAGCGTGTGAAAAGAGAACGGTTTTGGGAAAGAAAAAAAAAAATAGTAAAATAAATAGAACTGGAGAAATGAGATACGTTTTCTTGTCACGACAGAAGAAAGGAAAGTAATTATGGTAAAATTACGTGCTGTAATGTTATTGATTTCATCAACATATTTTGTTCCAATAAAGGCGATTAATGATTATATGAAAGCAGACCGATAGTTTTGATACAAACGTGTTACACCTATGATGCCATGTATTATTAGCAGATTGTGGTCCAAATTAAAGAAACAGAAAAGAGCGGAATAGATACAGTATTATTACCTCTTACAATATAATTTATTTTACCAATACATTTTATTTAAAAAAAAAAAAAAAAAAATAGGAGAAAAAGCTAAAATACATCGGTTTTCAACACTTTGTATCCCCCAAAACGCGGTGTAAGAGAAAAGATATTATTCATATGTGCTTATCAACGTGTTAGGTGTGTTTTTACATTCTGCTTCAGCCAGGAAATCTAAAGAACCTTCGAAGGTTTCCAGAACAGACAGGAAACGGTGGCGGCACTTGATTTAGAAGATGTTACAACAGGGTCAGATACAGCATCTTGATGAAAGCGCTTATGGAAAAGGGAGTCTGTCTTGGGTTCATGGACCTACGAACCATGTATTATAGTTCCAGGACTACCTCAGGGATCTGCAATTTCAATTGTACTGTTCAATGTTTTTACAAGCGAGATTGCGGATCTGGAAATACATGGAGTGGGCAGAATATTGACATTTGTAGACGATGTTCTCGTATACAGTAAGGGGAGAGATCGGATTAAATAGCTCAAGAGTTACAGGCGACAGTAAATAAGGTGATCGACTTGTGTACAGAGATCAGTGCTATAATTAACCCAGAAAAGACAACTTCTCTGTGGTGTTCTATGGACAAAAGGATTGTTAGAGCTGATGTTTCAAGCCTTAAAATAAATGACAGAGACACCAAAGGAGACAGCAGACTGCGGTATACAGGAATCACCTTTGATAGAAGTTTGTTTTTCAAGGATCACATAGATGAGGTTGTGATAAAGGCACAAAAAGGTCTTAATGCACTAAAGATTATCGCAGCAATGGACATGGAGCAGAGAATGATGTTCACACTTTACCAGCACGTAATCATCTCAGTGATTGATTATCGATTGGGGTTACTCACTGTCTCGAAGAGTCAGCTAGAGAAACTGGAGCGCCTACAGAATGAAGCTAGGAGGGTGATCCTGGGATGTACAAGAGACACCCCAATTGTGTGCTAGCGATACATCCTTGCATTGCCGACTATTGCAGATAAGCTAAAGGTGCTGCAGGCGAAGTCATGCCTCAGAGTAGCTGCAGACAAAGAACACCCTTTGTATGGAGCTTTGGCTGCAGGTAAATGTCAGAGACAAAAAAGGGGGAAGTCGTGGTTGGCTCAAGCAGAGAACACAATAAGACAAGTATGCATGCTGGAGAACAGTGGGGGAGGAGAGGAGTGGGTCAGAGTACCTGAGGAAAAGTCTGATCTGTGTAGGATTATGATCAGATTGGGACGGGAGTGCAGAGAGTGCCAGCGTGTGCTACGGAGGTGAAAGTTCAACAGTTGATTCACGACAATTCTCGCCCAGATTATCTTTACAGATGGTTCGGTGTTGAGAGAGAAGAGAAGTGCCTGGGAGTTCGTAGCGAAAGCCAATGGACAATCTTGAATGCAGGACAGAGTTGCAAATGATACCACCACGGCTAGCATGAGAATGGAGGTGGAGGCGGTAACTGCAGCTTTCCGGTTGCTAGAGAAAAAGATGCATACAAATGTCATAATTGTAACAGACTCTGAAAGCATGCTGAGAAAGGTGAAGGCAGGTATGTTTCAATGGAAAGTTCACGGGTAGTGAGCATACTTTGGATCTTTTCTCCATGCAATGCTGGTGTGGTGGGGAATGAACAGGCAGACAAATTGACTGGATCTGCACCACTGGGTGGTGAATTAATACATGACAGGGCAGATGTGGTCAGAGCCCTTCGGGAACAAACAACGGAGTCAGAAGGGAAACAAGATTATTATGGCGTGGAGAGAATGAGGCACCAAGGTGTAACCAGGGGGACTGGCTGGCTCACTACACTCAGGGGAAAGGCAAGACGGACATATAACCAGATTACGACTGGTACTATTAGTACTGAAACTCTGCGCTGGCTGCTTAAGATGAGGAGAGAGCCCCGAGTGCTAAGTCCGCCTGGTTAGTCCTGTCGCCACGGACTGTGCAGGTGAGAATTTTATTTTTGTCTGATGACAGAAAATAATCCCCAGCCTTACCCAGGATTTGAACATAGGTTTCCTACATGAGCTCTGCATTTTTAACCGTTAGGCCAATTTCTTTTAGCATACATGTACATATCCATCTATCTTCTTTTACCCCACCAGGACATCACACAAGCGATACACACCCGATAACACAAAGTGCCACCATGTGAATGAGGATCACCCGTGGAGAGGTCCCAGAAACCGCGTTCAGCCATTAGAACATATTTATGGCCGGGCTACATTGCCAGAGCAGAGCATCAAATAACGAAAAATTGAATCTTTCTAATTGATTACAATGTTCCTTTAACGAATGAGTGAGTGACTTTCTGCCCCACTAAGGCATCACACAAGCGATAAACACCCAATGACACAAAGTGCCACCATGTGGATGAGGATCGCCGTGGAGAGGTCCCAGAAACCGCGTTCAGACATTTGGCCATATTTATGGCCTGCCTATATTGCGGCCCCCGGCAAAAGCCAGGGTGGAGCTTCAAATAAAAAAATTTCATCCTGAAAAGGACGATAGAGATACGTAGCAACATTACACAGCAAAAGTGGCTGACTGACTTTCTACCCCACCAGGACATCACACAAGCGATAAACACCCGATGACACAAAGTGCCACCATATGGATGAGGATCGCCGTGGAGAGGTCCCAGAAACCGCGTTCAGACACTTGGCCATATTTATGGCCTGCCTATATTGCGGCCCCTGGCAAAAGCCAGGGTGGGGCTTCAAACAACAAAAAATTTCGTCCTAAAAAGGACGAAACTTAATAATACTTATTAAGCAAAAGTGGGATTTCAAATAACAAAATTCAAATAACAAACAATTTCGTCCTAAAAAGGACAAAAGTTGTTAATACAAAACAATAAAACTTAACATTTTAACCTAACAACACCTCCTAAACCGTGATCACTATAGGTGTTAGATTTTAACTGCCATTATGGCTACAATGTTTAATTCAAAAGTCACATTAGCTACTAGGTTTAAGTGAATTTGTTTTATTTAATGCAAAGTAAGTAAATGTAAACATTTCGCTGCAGTTATATCACTTTGAATATTTCTTTTATCTTATATCCCTTTCTTTATTTTATAAAAATTGAATTTTGATGTTGTCTCCCTTGAAACCTAGACTGCCAGATAAGGGCATCAGATGAGGAGGTTGCTTTATTGGTCAGATTTGGGGGACTGTCAATATTGTAACCATGCACTAAGACACTGGGCTAAGTTAAGTTAGCGGTATCCCTAACTATGGGAAGAACTGGTCTAAGAGGCTTCTACACTTTCCGCCCTCATGCCGTGACTAATGGGCCAGCTCTCACGCAGTAAAAAAAAAATTATTTGCTACAGAAAATTATGAGAGGAGTCTAACAGAGAATCGCCAAATACACACTGAAATGGGACAATGACTGGTTGAGGAAACGAGGACTTCCAAGAAAAACTTAAAGACGGAAGGCTCATGTTGTGCTCGCCCCTCTGTGGAGTGTATATCACATATACGGCAACAATAGAGACCCAAATGAGATAGGTCGGCAGAATAAAATGTTCTTTCTTTTTCTCGGGCGAAGCCAGAAAATTAAATGTAATATTCTATAAACGAGTTTATCCAAGGATCTAATGTAAACTCCCTCACAGTATTAATGCTATAAAAAAAGAAGAAACAAAGTTCAAAACTATTCTAAAACAGTTGCAGTATGGTATAAAAATAGTTTTAAAGTGATACAAAAAATAGTTACCAAGTGCTATAAACGTTTTAAACTAGTATGAAACAAATTGTTTTATTATCTTTTCCTATAAGACTCCACAGCTTATATGTGTATTTTATTTAAGTGAGCTTTCTTTGTATTTTGTTTGTTTGTTACGTATTACTGTGACAATACGCTCGGTGACTCCAGAATGTCTTTCCTCAACCTACTTTTATTTCTTTGTATTTTGAAAGTATACAGGAAAATAGGGATTTGGATACATCCTTAATGACGACCACATCACACCTTTAATTCTCCTGGACCGTTGGTCATATCAAACACTACAACTTTTTCCCAGATGTTAAGTGTTAAGGTACAGAGATAAGACTGACCAAGCAGACTTACTGACTGGAGATTTGCACACCATCTGTTGGTGTCAGAAATTTTATCTCCTAGCCAGACTTTTAGGAACAGATAACAAGGGCTAATTGCCATTATCTCCCCCTGAGGTTACCTAACTCGAAGGCTGGTCCGACGGTCACTATTGACACAGTGAGCGGAAAGTGTTGGCAGAAGAATTGACAAAGTCGGATTTTATTGTGATGGCAGGTGAAGTAGCCAGAGGTGTGACTTGGCCTATTAGCTTTGACCAGCTTAATTGGACCAGGAGATCCTA
>CAJHNH020000620.1:0-37500 GCA_905116865.2 Candidula unifasciata
TTGCGCAGTGACAAATTAAAAACTTGCGACTGATCCAGCAACTTTTGTGATTCATTTTCAGTATATTCTGAAAACAGAGGTAAAATCTTAATGAACTGAAGTTTTATTCTTTTTAGTCTCTGCATGAACTCTTTGGAGTTTTGTATTTTCGCTTCTAATTTCACACTTGCAGTACTTAGCAACACACTTTGGTAATATCCCATTTTTTTAATTTTGTCATCATGCAACCACTCTTTCCAATTTTTGCTTCACTTTAACTTTTGACATGTTGAAAGGTTTTTTTCAAAGTGAAAGCCAACATAAGGAGGTGAGGCAATTATTTTTTTTTATCACATTAAAAAGAAAAAAAAAAAAAGAAAAAGAACGCAAAGTCCAGCACAGTCAGATATACCGTTGAAACAAGTTAGTAATGATTTTTACGCGCGTTTTTATAATCCCAGTACCCGGTGCTGCTATATGTTTGTGCGTTGACCCCAGTGAGAGTTCAAAGTTAAAGTAATGACAGTTGTCACATGTAAATGCCAGACCAAAACACAAAATACTGTAGCAAACATTTTACACACAGTAATTATTAAAATTGACAATGAAGAAAAAAAAAAATCTATAAAATATCTAACTCCATATGAAAAGAAAATATTTTCTAGAAAAGTATTTACGATCTAAACGTCAAAAACAGTAAAAAAAATCTAAATGCAATGAAAAAGATCTAAATTTGGATATAAAAGATCCAAAGTGGCAACACTGATACTGAGATATCGTGGTTGTGTCGGCGATGTTTTCGCTTCTGGAACATTGTGTCGTCTGCTTGACCACACATTTACCGATTCTTAGGATATTTCAATTTTCAGTATTTGACAAAGTCAGGTTATTAAATCCTTATAACTGACTACTACACGACTGAACAGGTCTAGAAGTGAAATTTATGATATTAGTCATTTTTAAATTGATATATCACTGTTGTTTATGGCGGTGTTTTTGTCATCTGATACACTGATAGTCTGATACATTTTATTTTGTTGTGTTATCGCCTACTTGATCACGTATGACCAAGATTAGGTTTGAAATTGTAAATGATACAGTGCTTACCATAACTGACCACAACCTACATTATTTTACCAGTGAGCAGTGGCATTAATGCATTATTGATTGATTTCATTGATTTGCTATCCTTATGGCGGTGGTGATTTCTATGCTGTGAGACATTCAGACATATTGTTATCGTCTGCTTGTAAACAGTCGCCATATTTGAGTGCCGACAGACTTCACCCACTCGCTTCATGATTAGAGAAAGCGAACATTTAAAATACAATGGACACTATGTATATTACATTTCTAATGTTGGACTGTTTGTGTTAGCACTTCGGATGGCTACCATATGCGTTAATGCGAGTGTATGCTAGATATGCTGAGACAGCAGTCTGTCAATCTTTCCACAAGGGACTGTGATAAACATTCTGGGTGTTTTTCGCTGGCACAGGAGCGGAGCAAAGATGGGGCGACCCGTTTGCTATGAAGCTGAAACTAAGACTACCAGACTACCAGTATATTACAAAAAAAAAAAAAAAATATACGTTGCAGATTCAATGGGCACTGATTGTACCAGTTAAAACCCTGAAGGTTGGGATTATTATTTGTGTCAACAACACAGACATCTGTTTGGCTGGACCACACAGCCGCTGACCAGTTTTAGTGCCATTTGGAATTTGTAAACAAAGTAAGTGAATATGCCTCCTTAAATATTAAACATATTTAGCTCTCCTCCGAACTTCAACCCGATATTATGGCGGCCATAAAATATCCTTACGCGGCTATTCTATTAATAATATGCCGGCTCCGTATATATAACGAAACAAATGCTCTAACAGGGTCTCAGCGATATGTTACTTGTGGACCTGTTTCTGTGACTATGCATCACCGCTGACCGAATCCCCTGTACTGCTATGCGCGGCATGGATTGGGGCTAAACTAGATGGCTGGGACTCACGATCAGCAGCTACCGCATCTCCTGCAACTTCCTCCAATTAATTTGCTCGTGAGTCCCAGGCACCTAGTTTAGCCCACCCATCTGCGCCGCACGTAGCGGCGCGGGGGATACACTCGGCGATGAGTTTAATCGCGTTTCACGCATGCTTTTATCGTCTGCTACTATCGTTTGCAAAAATGCTCGAAATTGTCAACGGTCGCTATTATCGTCTGCTACTATCGTCTCCAATGTTGCGCCCCTTGAAATTGTCAAGTAATCCTAGTTTTGCCGCGATTTGTTCCTCTGCTAGAAAGTCCGCATTTTACATATGCCTGAGCCCCGTAAGGATATTTTATGGGCGCCATAATATCGGGTTGAAGTTCGAAGGAGAGCCACATATTTGGCTATCCTCCGAATAACGATCCTAAATTAAGGCGGAAAATATACCCTAACAGGGTCTCAGTCACGTGTCAATTGCACACTTCCGTCGTCTTAAATTGCGCACTTCAGACGACTTCCGCCACCGCTGATGGTATCCCCCATCGCTGATTGTATCCCCACACCGCTCATGCTGCGTGGATTGGGGCTAAACTAGATGGCTGGGACTCACGAGCAGCAGCTACCGCAACTCCTGTAGCTTCCTTAATTTTATTTGCTCGTGAGTCCTAGTCATCTAGTTTAGCCCCAATCCACGCCGCGTGAGTGGCGTGGGGGACACTCTCGGCGGTGGCGGAAGTTCGCAATTCGGTGGTGGCGTTATAGTCCCTGGAAGTGCGCAATTGACACGTGACTGAGGCCCTGTTAGGGTATATTTTCCGCCTCGATAATTTAGGACCGTTATTCGGAGGATAGCCCATATTTTTTTTATAATTGTGAAAAATATTAAAATGATAGTTTTTAGTAGTGTCAAATACTTTATTATTGCCCCTATGTCAGATATTGAAATGTCCTAAGAATGGGTAAGTATGTGACCAAGCACATTGGATGTGAGTCGTGGAATATCGCCTAGTCTTTTAAACTGAAAAAAAATGGCTTTTGATCTGAAATGCTGTAGAAAGATACTCAGAATACCACTGACAAAGAAAAGCAGAAATACTGACATTCAAAAAGATCTGAACATCGAGGAAATTGACTACTTAACAGCATCTTGACTCAAAGCTAAAATACTTTGGTCATATCAAACGCCATGGTTGACTGGAAAAAAATAATCAGAAGACATGGTACCAGGAAGGACAGGCAGAGCCCGACAAACACGAAGACGGGCACAGGATATAAGTAACTCCTTGAATATGGAAGTACAAGAGGCGGGAAGGCTGGTGAGAAACCGAGTTTCGGCTATCCTCTGAATAACGGTCCCAAATTATCGAGGCCGAAAATATACCCTAACAGGGCCTCAGTCACATGTAAATCCCCTCTTCCGGCCACTACATGGCATATGGCCGAGAGTAACTCCCACGCCGCTACGCGCGGAGCGGAGCTAAACTAGATGGCTGACTTCACAAGCAAATAAAATGGAGGAAGCTGCATGAGATGCGGTAGCTGCTGCTCGTGAGTCCCAGACATCTAGTTTAGCACGCTTCGCGCCGCACGTAGTGGTGCTGGAGATACTCTCGGCAGTGACTTTAACTCGGCGGAAGCTTTTTTGCGGTATGCTGTGTAGTCGCCGGAAGAGGTCCGCAATTTACAAGTGACTGAGGCCCTGTTAGGGTATATTTTTGGCCTCGATAATTTGGCACCGTTATTCAGATAGCCTGAGTTTCTTTCAGGCAGACTGTGATGAAAGAGATGTTCTGCAAAGGACCTGCTACAGGACGAGTAGTAGTAGTAGTAGTAGGTCACCAGAATTGACAAAATTAGTATTTAATTCTCCTTCATAGCATTCACTGGCTGTGAACTCTGATGGAAATTTATGATTGTTCGTCCACTTCTAGACTTAGTCTTGTTCTGGACTTAAGTTGTGCTTGCGCACTCATTTTACAGATCTGGCTTATTTGTATAAAGACTGTTGGTTACTCGCCTGTCAGGCAAATGCACTCCGACTTCAAGGAAACACATCTAATTAGTAGACTTTTACGATGTGCTTTTTAAAGGATCTTTGTCCCTGTCTCCCCCCCCTCCCCCCTCCACCCACACACATGGGAGCCCTGGAACCCACACATGTGAATAGTATAATCTGACACTACCAACCTAATATTACTTTATGTCTGTGTGCACACCTTACCTATGAATATATATATATATTAATTATTATTATTATTTTATTGACAAATGATTTTTCTGTGTGAGAGAGAGAGAGAGAAAAAGAATTTATCAGAAGCACGTTCTAATTGTTGTTGTTGTTATCGATCCAGCGGCGCATGAGCTTTCGCCCTTTGGCCCAATGCCATGTAGTGGAATTTGCATGTTTTCACAAGCTGTTCTTTTCCTCCGTACAAGGTGTTCCACTTGTCTGGTCTCGGAGGGAGTAGCGTTCTTCTTGTCTCACTGAGTTTTGGGCACTCAAAGAGATGGTGTTCAACAGTTTCGTAGGGTAGTTTACATAGCTGGCACTCTGGGGAGTGTTGTGGCTGTATTCTGTTTAGGTGTCCATTGAGTGGAGTATGTTGCATTCTAAGTCTGAAGATGGTGGCCTGGTCCCTTCTTGTTAGATGGTTAATGCTGTCATTAGGATCAGGGCCAGACATATGTCTATAAACCTCTCTTCCAGTGTCTCCCATGGCCCATCTGTTCAACCAAGTCTCTTTGTTTATAGCTCTTATCAGTGTTTTTGCTATCTGGAGGGTTGTCGCTGTAGGTGGTTGTTCTTGTGTTGCTCCTTTCTTTGCCAATCTGTCAGCTCTGTCATTACCTGGTGTGCCGGAGTGACCTGGAATCCACTGCATCACTATTCTGATGTTGTATGAGGTAATAAGCTGATCGGCATCCAGGATTATCTTGGCTATGTCAGTTCTGCAGCGTTCATTGCCCTCCAGAGCTTGAAGGGCAGACATTGAATCTGTGAAGATGACAATATTTTGGACCTTTGAGGGGTAAACATCCATTACAGTCTTTAGGTGGTATACTGCTGTTTCCAGTGCAATTATTTCAGCTTCATAGTTTGAACAGAATTCCCCGCATGCATCAAAAATCTCTTCAACAGATCCATACTCTCGGCAGTGACTTTAACTCGGCGGAAGCTTTTTTGCGGTATGCTGTGTAGTCGCCGGAAGAGGTCCGCAATTTACAAGTGACTGAGGCCCTGTTAGGGTATATTTTTGGCCTCGATAATTTGGCACCGTTATTCAGATAGCCTGAGTTTCTTTCAGGCAGACTGTGATGAAAGAGATGTTCTGCAAAGGACCTGCTACAGGACGAGTAGTAGTAGTAGTAGTAGGTCACCAGAATTGACAAAATTAGTATTTAATTCTCCTTCATAGCATTCACTGGCTGTGAACTCTGATGGAAATTTATGATTGTTCGTCCACTTCTAGACTTAGTCTTGTTCTGGACTTAAGTTGTGCTTGCGCACTCATTTTACAGATCTGGCTTATTTGTATAAAGACTGTTGGTTACTCGCCTGTCAGGCAAATGCACTCCGACTTCAAGGAAACACATCTAATTAGTAGACTTTTACGATGTGCTTTTTAAAGGATCTTTGTCCCTGTCTCCCCCCCCTCCCCCCTCCACCCACACACATGGGAGCCCTGGAACCCACACATGTGAATAGTATAATCTGACACTACCAACCTAATATTACTTTATGTCTGTGTGCACACCTTACCTATGAATATATATATATTAATTATTATTATTATTTTATTGACAAATGATTTTTCTGTGTGAGAGAGAGAGAGAGAAAAAGAATTTATCAGAAGCACGTTCTAATTGTTGTTGTTGTTATCGATCCAGCGGCGCATGAGCTTTCGCCCTTTGGCCCAATGCCATGTAGTGGAATTTGCATGTTTTCACAAGCTGTTCTTTTCCTCCGTACAAGGTGTTCCACTTGTCTGGTCTCGGAGGGAGTAGCGTTCTTCTTGTCTCACTGAGTTTTGGGCACTCAAAGAGATGGTGTTCAACAGTTTCGTAGGGGTAGTTACATAGCTGGCACTCTGGGGAGTGTTGTGGCTGTATTCTGTTTAGGTGTCCATTGAGTGGAGTATGTTGCGTTCTAAGTCTGAAGATGGTGGCCTGGTCCCTTCTTGTTAGATGGTTAATGCTGTCATTAGGATCAGGGCCAGACATATGTCTATAAACCTCTCTTCCAGTGTCTCCCATGGCCCATCTGTTCAACCAAGTCTCTTTGTTTATAGCTCTTATCAGTGTTTTTGCTATCTGGAGGGTTGTCGCTGTAGGTGGTTGTTCTTGTGTTGCTCCTTTCTTTGCCAATCTGTCAGCTCTGTCATTACCTGGTGTGCCGGAGTGACCTGGAATCCACTGCATCACTATTCTGATGTTGTATGAGGTAATAAGCTGATCGGCATCCAGGATTATCTTGGCTATGTCAGTTCTGCAGCGTTCATTGCCCTCCAGAGCTTGAAGGGCAGACATTGAATCTGTGAAGATGACAATATTTTGGACCTTTGAGGGGTAAACATCCATTACAGTCTTTAGGTGGTATACTGCTGTTTCCAGTGCAATTATTTCAGCTTCATAGTTTGAACAGAATTCCCCGCATGCATCAAAAATCTCTTCAACAGATCCATCGGGATAACCTATGTAGATTCCGTAACCTGCTTTAATGGTAGCTTTAAATGCTGATCCATCAGTATAGACATGTATCCATTCTTGGGGGTAAGAATCAACGGTCTCCAGTGATGAGTTCATAAGAGCGATTGGGTCGGACTGTTTGGTTTCCTCGCCTACCAATTTAGTTTGGACTTCTGGAGCTTTAAAGCGAGCATGTGGTGGTAGGTTTCTTGCAACATTCTGAATTCCTTGACGTCTTTCTGGGAGGTGGTATCTGTCCTGAATTTCATTAACACAGTGTAAAACCGATTTGTGCTTTATTCTTTGTTTGGATTCCCAGTTTTCTACAAGATGTCTATTAGGATGGTTACGATTTTTCCTAACGCATCTTTCATAAATTTCTAAAGTGGCTTTTTCTCTCCGCAACCCGAGGGGTTCCACATTTGTATGGATTTCACATGCAGCAGTTGGTGTAGACTGCATAGCTCCGCAGATTAATCGGAGGGCATTATTTTGTACTCTGTCAAGAGTCTCTAGGTTAGTTTTGGAACAAGTTGTAAGCAGTGAGTTGTTGTACTCTATCACAGAGCGAACATACCCTAGGTATAAGCCCCTCAGAGTTTCCTTGTCTGATCCCCATGATGTACCTGCAAGTCTCTTTAATAACTGTAACCGCCTCAATGCCTTATTCCTGATGTTTTCAATATGGTTCTTGAGGCTGAGCTGCGGGTCAAGTGTGACTCCAAGGTATGTGGGATGCTCTTCTTTCATCACTTGGTGTTTGTCTAACCTCAGGTTAATATTCTTCCTTGCTACTTGGTGGCTTTTGGTAAAGATTGTGTAGACCGTCTTTGCACAGTTAATCTTGAGTTTCCATCTTTGGCAGTAATCATGCAGTCTTCTAAGGTCTCCATTCAGTCTTTGGGCTCCACTTTCCACATTTTCATGACTCTGCCATGAAAATGTGGAAAGTGGAGCCCAAAGACTGAAGCACGTTCTAATCAACAAGAACATAATCCATCAAATACAGAGGGTTCTTATATCATATTTAAAAAAGAGAGGTCCCAGATGTGTGTTATCCCCAGAACCTTGGCAGTTTTGTGTGTGTGTCTAGAATACATTCAGAGACAAAAAAATAAACCCAGGATCCAGCATTAAGGGAAAGTCGATAAGCAACATAAGGTACACAGATGATACAGCAAATATTTTTTTTGCTGAAACAGGTCAGATTCTAAGAACAAATAAACAGATGCTATGTTGATTTCGTCGGCTCTGTGGCTAAGTCGATGCGAATGCTTCGTAATGCCGGGATACCAGGTTCAATCCCAGCTGCGGGCCATGCGCCTTGCGTTGGTTTTAACAGTAATATCAAGAAAGCTGACCGTCCAGAAAGCAATGACAAACTACTGCATGTAAATTTGCCTAGAAAAACCACACAACAGCCAGGGGCTGTTAGGGTTGGTTCTGCAAAGTCCTGTAAAGGATACGCAACTAACCTTTATGTTGATTTCACATATTTTAATGGTTGTTGATTCTGTTTGTTTCAGCAATAAACACCAAACACAATTATGGATATGCAACAGAAGCAAGATGTTGAGGCAAGTATGGGGCTATTGTCATCACCTGCTAAATTTTTTCAAATTTCTCACAAAACATGAGATATAATCTACATTCTGTCTTTGTGTCAGGTCATAATAAGGAGGAAACTATAGTTAATTGTAACGTGGGGAAAGTTTGAGGGTATAATAGGCAGAGGGAGGCTAAGAGAGAAGATGCTGGACAGTTTGACATCCTGGCATGGAGGGTCATCTGTGTCAGAATTGATTAAAAGTAGGCAAGACAGGAGGTTGTAAATAGATGTGACTACCAACGCCACAAGGTATGGAAGTTCATCTGTGTCAGAATTGATTAAAAGTAGACAGACAGAAGGTTTTTGATAGATTTGACTACCAACACCACAAGGTATGGAGGGTCATCTGAGTCAGAATTGATTGAAAGTAGGTGAGACAAGAGGTTGTGGATAGATGTGACTACCAACGCCAAAAGGTATGGAGGGTCATCTGTGTCAGAATTGATTAAAAGTAGGCAAGACAAGAGGTTGTGGATAGATGTGACTACCAATGCCACAAGGTATGGAGGGTCATCTGTGTCAGAATTGATTGAAAGTAGACAAGACAAGAGGTTGTGGATAGATGTGACTACCAATGCCGCAAGGTATGGAAGGTCATCTGTGTCAGAATTAGTTAGTTGACAGATTAGATTATTCTCATTGCACATGGAACCATTCAGTCTGTACGTGCTCCTATCCCCTCTTCAGTAAATCCCAGTCCTGTGGTGATTTATTATTCTTCTTTGGCTTCCTGCATAGTACTCTTGTCTGGCCACATCTCTTTTAACATGCTGTTTTTGCAGACTGGTCATGGTTGCAGATTCATTCATCACTTGATTCTTGCAAAAGTCTTCATTCTCGTAGATCATTCAGTATATCAACCTGGTTCATGGCATATCCACCCTCCATAGTAGCCTTACCTGCAACCCTATCAGCTTGCTCATTTCCTTGCATGCTTATGTGCCCTGGCACCAATATGAAACTTCTGCCTCCATAGCAGCCGGACTTTGTTGTCTGCTTTTTGTGTCTAGTCGGATGCAAACAGAAAAAATCGTACAGCACACTGTTGGGACCTGTACCCATTCTTCACCAGGTTCTATGTCCTCAAGTAGTATAGTCAGACTGCTTGTGTCAGAATTGACTAGAAGTACTACATGAGACAGAAGGTTGTGGATAGACGGGACACCAATGCCACACAGCATGTACTGTAAGATAAAGAATACATGGGAACACCTGTATCATTAGTGATTAGTGATTAGAAAGGATTATCATTACAGCACTCCGGACAGATCCGTAGGTGCTCCGATCTCCTCCTCAATAGCTCCACAAGTGAAAAACGACTGATGACACCTGTTCTGTGTTGTTGGTTAAAGAAATGTCTTGTCTTCTTAGTGAAATGTTCATTTACTGCAGCTCCAGGCTGTTCCCCATGTCCATCAGTCTAGACAGGATATGGAGTCATGTCCTTTAGCGTGCTCCTCGGTATGGTAAGTGCAGCGCATGGCATTGATAACATCACTTCTGTCCAGTACTAGGCCAGCCATAGCAACTGCATTGTCAGCAAGATAGTCTGCACGCTTGTTCCCTTGAATACCTGCGTGACCTGGCACAAAGATGAAGGTTAGGGCATATATTCGTACAGTGCTTAGTGTTTCAGTCCATTCTTGCCTGATAAATCCAGCTTGGATTTTTTAAAGCATATTCATCGCGTCACTAAGAAAGCATACGTGTGTGAACTTTTGAGTACCAAGCCATACTAAAGCCCTTGTTACAGCCATAGTTTCCATTGTAAGGCTACTAGTTGTAATAGCAAAGGCACCATTCATCTCCTTGATGGTTTACCCCCTTGAGCTTACTGTGAAGGCCCATACACTTCACTTGCCCCTAATTACTGACCCATCTGTGTAGCTGTATCATTGTATTAACCTAATGTTTATCTCTCTTGATGTCAATAATTTTCACATTTTGAAACTATTATTGGCCATTGTTTCTATAATTTTGATTTGGATTTCTTTCTGCCATCATAATGTCATGTGTTAGAAGGCAGCACATTCACTGCAGTGATGTATGTGTGGGTGTGTGAGTGAAAGAGAGATAGAGAAAAAGAAAGAGATAGAGAGAGAGAGAGGTAGGTAGGTGCTTTGCTTGGGGGAAAAAGTCATCACGTTCAGCATCCCTAAATGGGAAGCTTTATGTTATAATTATGACTAGTTATGAGCGCCATATAAAATAGCATTGCATGCCACTAAGAGTCCTGAAAAGGACTCCTTCAGTGTTGATGTGATCAAAGGAGACAGACCCAAATACTGTCCTGACTGGCAAAAAAGACATCTACCAGCCAGCCAGTGGGTAACCCAGTCAACAATGTTGAAGAGAGAGTTATTAGTGCAGGTGGTTTTATATTTGGATTCCAATTTTGATGCAAGGATTTGAAATACATGTTTATATTGTGTTTCAGGTGCTTTGCGGCAGCTACGCGACCAGACTGACCAGGAACATTAAACATAATGAGATGTTAACACCATCTAGTGTAGGCAGAGGTGTTAACGGTGAGCCTGTACAGTTTGTGTTTGCTGCCTTCCCCTTTTGGGACTGGATATTAAGATTTTTCTTCTGGTTTTAGTTGCTGATAAAGATGTTGGTTGAACATTCTCTTGTCATAGGCTGCGAAACCTGGTGGCTGAGGCATCTTGATTGATTCCTCCCCCTTCCCCCAATAATGCTTGGGGGGGGGGGGGGGGAATAGCTGCCACTTCCTAGAATATCTATAACCGGGCCAAGTCTTCCCCCCCCCCCTTTTTTTGGTATTTGCTTATACATTTCCTTTTTCTCCAAAAAAATATATTATTATTAAATTTATTTGCCATTTAGCACATAAAAAAATAATGATTTATTATTACTGTTAATCAATTGAATCTTATAAGAAAGCACCACTGGAACTACATTGGACATGCACTCAGAATGGGTAATAGAAGACTCTCCCATCAAGCCCTCATTTGGACCTGCTAAGGGAAAAGAAAACAGGGAAAACCAAGAGAGACCCTGCATAGAACTAACATCAGGGAAGGTTCAAAGATGGGCCTAGCAAACATCTAAGACTAATACTCTCCCATCAAGCCCTCATTTGGACCTGCTAAGGGAAAATAAAACAGGGAAAACCAAGAGAGACCCTGTGTAGAACTAACATCAGGGAAGGTTCAAAGATGGGCCTAGCAAACATTTAAGACCCAAAACAGGCGGCAATGAACCGCCAGACATGAAGAGCTATGACTTCTGCCCTATGTGCCACCCTAGGCTCATGAGGAAAGACTAACTAGTGTTATTGATCGTGTGCACTCAAACAATGCTTAAGAACCTTGAGCGTCATTCTAAGAAAATTATAAGCTGGCTTTTATGTTGAGTTGAGATGAGTTGATTTGAGTCAAGAATTGACATCACGCACTCGGGGCATTTCCATTTGTGCTCCGTCCTCATCTTCAGCAGCCAGCACAGAGTTCCAGTACTGATGGTACTGGTCACTATCTGGTTATATGTCCATCTTGCCTTTTCTCTGAGTGTATTGAGCTGGCCAGACCCTTTGGTTATACCCAAGTGCCTCATTCTCTCTTGGCCATAATAATCTTGTTTATCTACTGATTCCGTTGCTTGTTCCCAAAGGACCTAGATCACACCTGCCTTGTCGTGTATCAATTCACCATCCAATGGTGCAGACCCAGCCAGTCTGTCTGCCTGTTCATTACCCACTACACCGGCTTTTATGTTGTAACTATACACTTATTTTTGCCTTTTCCCTCCTCATGGAGCTTCTATGTCCTTGTTTGTTTTCTGTTGAATTCATTTCCAGAAATAGTATAGATCAGTGATGCCCCACGTGGCTAATACATGCAGACCCTGATTTTTGAATGTCTGCTACGAATCCCATACTTTTTTCATAGTCATAGTGAATTCATTCGTTAACCTTTTAATGAAGGAGAAAACATTAATCCTGTTCCCCGTGTGGTTCCAGGGCCCCAGTTGTAGGGAAAACAAGAATAGACACACTGCATACACAGAAGCTTGTTGTAAGAGTCAACTAAATGGGAGCTTCCTTCAAAGTCGGAGTGCATTTGCCTGAGAGATGAGGAACCCACAGTTGGCATCCAGATGAGTCAAACCTGTAAAACAGATGAGCATGCAGCCCTCGGGTTCTAGAACAGGACTACAGTCCAGAAGTGGACTAACAACCAGAATTTTTTTGTTGGAGTTCACAGCCGGTGAATGTGAAGAAGAAGAAGATAAATTCGGTCAGCTGGAATACACATATTGCACTGTCCCTCTGTTACACTTTGTCTGTAGTAAAGCACCTGACAGTTTACAGCAAAACACCCCAAGTGATAAATTAAACATCCCAAGTGATAAATTAAACATCCCAAGTGATAAATTAAACACCCCAAGTGATAAATTAAACATCCCAAGTGATAAATTAAACACCCCAAGTGATAAAGTGATAAATTGTGTAATATATTGTCAGTATTCTTATTATTGAAATTCAAAACGGAAAGACATTTTTTTCAATATTAGTGTTTCTAAAAAAGAAATTTTTAAAAAAATAAAGAAATTAAATAAATTTACAATAATCGTCATTATTTATACCATTACACTTTCCTTGGAGCTAAAAGAGATGAAGCCTTCATTACAGGTTTTCGAAAAAAAAAAAGTCTTATGACGAATCTTCAAACCCATCAAAGATGCAAACAGCGAGTAATAGAGAGTGAGAAGCAACAACAAAATTCATAATCTGTTTAAATCCTCATAGATCGCTGGCATTATGAGAGCTAATATACTGAAATGGTTGGGTCATATTGAGAGAATGTCAGATGACAGAGAAGTGAAAACTGTATACACAAGGGACATGAATGGTCATAGACCATGAGGCAGACCAAGAAGATGATGGAGAGATAATGTCTAGACAGATCTGCAAACACTTGGTGTCACCAACTGGAAAAAGAAGGCCAACCAGAGAGATTAATGGAGGTGGGTGATATCTGCAGCAATGAATCTCAAAGACTGGAAATGCTGAAAAAGAAGAAGATGGAAGAAAATCAGCTACTCCTAGTTGGTTTTCTTCCATGTAAAGTGTAATAGTATTGATAAAGATGATTAGTGTAAATTTATTTAATAATCTTACCATTCTAATTTATCTCTCATTTTGATTCTTTTCAGATTCCAGTCCTGACACCCACTACCATGATAGTAGTGGGCAGAAGGAAATTAAGAAGTCACAAATCTCTAAACTAAAGAAACCACCAGTTAAATGTAATCCAGGAACCAAAGCTAACAGCTTAAAGGCAGCAGAAACTGTAGGGTTAGAGTGTGGTCTTGATAAGTGTGGTAGTGACTGCAGGCACCAGTGAACATCTAAATGATAGTGGGAGCATGCTGAGAGAACGCCAAGATTTTGATTCTATGCAGCAAGATGTAGCAGCACTGGGTAAAATGTCAGGGCAGAAATCATATACCTGTGATGTATGCCAGCTAATCTTTGTGGATCTTGATAACCTGAAGGCACACAGGGCTGCACATGCAGTTGAGCATGGTGATTGTGATGTCAATGATTTAGCTTATGCGGAAAATAATTCCTTGGGTTTTCTAAGTTTGGGAGAGAAGCTTTGCAAATGTGATATCTGTGGTCTTGATGCAGCTTCCTGTGGTCACAGAACACAGGTAGGGGATAAGCTTTATCAGTGTGACGCCTGTGATAATCTCGGTGAGACGACCAGGACCAAGGTAAAGAGGAAGCCTTACAGGTGTGTTGTTTGTGGTATTGCCTTTGTGGCAAATTGCTACCTGGTCAGGCACAATAGAATACATACAGGGGAGAAGCCTTACAAGTGTGATGTCTGCGGCCGGGATTTCCGAGAGAGTGCTCAGATGAAAAGACATAAAAGGACGCATACGGGAGAGAAGCCATTCAAGTGTGATATTTGTGAATCTGGCTTTATAGCTAGCTATTACCTGACAAGACATCGGAGAAAACATACAGGAGAAAAACCTTACAAATGTGATATTTGCGATCTTGATTTTAACTCCAACGACTGCCTCAAGAGACACAGACGAATACACACAGGAGAGAAGCCTTACAAATGTGATTTTTGTGATTTGTTCTTTAGAGAGCGCGGACAGATGAAAACCCACAAAAGAATACATACCGGAGAGAAGCCTTTCAGGTGTGAAGTGTGTGATCTAGGCTTCACACAGAGTGGGCACTTGATACGACACAAGAGAACGCACACAGGGGATAAGCCTTACAAGTGTGACATGTGTGAGCAGGTGTTTATTCAGAGTGATTGCTTGAAGCGACACAAACGAGTGCACGTTGGCGAGAAACCTTACAGCTGTGATATTTGTGGTCTGGACTTCACTGAGAGGATAAGTCTAAAGAGACACAAGAAGACACACAGAGTAGACAAGACTATTAAACCTGATACTTGAGATCTTCAACATCCAAACTTAAAAGGAAAATACAAGCACTGAAAAGGAGATCTTTACAAGAACCTGGCTGTATCATATAGAGACCACATCACAGATGATGAAGTTGAGTCCATTGTATCATCACTCACCACAAAATCTCTTTTAATAACAGTGAAAAGATTGAAATCTGTCAAAGTATGGACATGTAACAAGTTCTCCTAAATGATACTTTATGGCTCGGTAGAGGGAAAGAGGAGAAAAGGCAGACCAGGAAAGACCTGGTTACAGAATTTGCCTGATTGGAAAGGCTAGAAACATAAAAACATCAAGTCCATTGAATCTGACTTACAGAGGTGGTGGAAAACTGATAGAGCAAGTGTTCAGAGATCAGAAACTGGGAGCAATTGTTCAGAGATCAAAGCTCAGTAGCTGAGTGCAAGTGTTCAGAGATCAAAGCCCAGTAGCTGAGTGCAAGTGTTCAGAGATCAAAGCTCAGTAACTGAGTGCAAGTGTTCAGAGATCAAAGCCCAGTAGCTGAGTGCAAGTGTTCAGAGATCAAAGCTCAGAAACTGAGTGCAAGTGTTCAGAGATCAAAGCTCAGTAGCTGAGTGCAAGTGTTCAGACATCAGAGCTCAGTAACTGGGAGCAAGTGTTCAGAGATCAAAGCTCAGAAACTGAGTGCAAGTGTTCAGAGATCAAAGCTCAGTAACTGGGAGCAAGTTTTCAGAGATCAGAGCTCAGTAACTGGGAGCAAGTGTTCAGAGATCAGAGCTCAGTAACTGGGAGCAAGTGTTCAGAGATCAAAGCTCAGTAACTGAGTGCAAGTGTTCAGAGATCAGAGCTCAGTAACTGAGTGCAAGTGTTCAGAGATCAGAGCTCAGTAACTGAGTGCAAGTGTTCAGAGATCAAAGCTCAGTAACTGAGTGCAAGTGTTCAGAGATCAAAGCTCAGTAACTGAGTGCAAGTGTTCAGAGATCAAAGCTCAGTAACTGAGTGCAAGTGTTCAGAGATCAAAGCTCAGTAACTGGGTGCAAGTGTTTAGAGATCAAAAGCTCAGTAACTGGGAGAAAGTGTTCAGAGATCAGAGCTCAGTAACTGGGAGCAAGTGTTCAGAGATCAAAGCTCAGTAGCTGAGTGCAAGTGTTCAGAGATCAAAGCTCAGTAGCTGAGTGCAAGTGTTTAGAGATCAAAGCTCAGTAACTGAGTGCAAGTGTTCAGAGATCAAAGCTCAGAAACTGAGTGCAAGTGTTCAGAGATCAAAGCTCAGAAACTGAGTGCAAGTGTTCAGAGATCAAAGCTCAGTAACTGAGTGCAAGTGTTCAGAGATCAAAGCTCAGTAACTGGGTGCAAGTGTTTAGAGATCAAAGCTCAGTAACTGAGTGCAAGTGTTCAGAGATCAAAGCTCAGTAACTGGGTGCAAGTGTTTAGAGATCAAAGCTCAGAAACTGAGTGCAAGTGTTCAGAGATCAAAGCTCAGAAACTGAGTGCAAGTGTTCAGAGATCAAAGCTCAGTAACTGAGTGCAAGTGTTCAGAGATCAAAGCTCAGTAACTGGGTGCAAGTGTTTAGAGATCAAAGCTCAGTAGCTGAGTGCAAGTGTTCAGAGATCAGAGCTCAGTAACTGGGAGCAAGTGTTTAGAGATCAAAGCTCAGTAGCTGAGTGAAAGTGTTCAGAGATCAAAGCTCAGTAGCTGAGTGCAAGTGTTCAGAGATCAAAGCTCAGTAGCTGAGTGCAAGTGTTCAGAGATCAAAGCTCAGTAGCTGGGTGCAAGTGTTTAGAGATCAAAGCTCAGTAGCTGAGTGCAAGTGTTCAGAGATCAAAGCTCAGTAGCTGAGTGCAAGTGTTCAGAGATCAAAGCTCAGTAACTGGGAGCAAGTGTTTAGAGATCAGAGCTCAGTAGCTGAGTGCAAGTGTTCAGAGATCAGAGCTCAGTAACTGGGAGCAAGTGTTCAGAGATCAAAGCTCAGAAACTGGGAGCAAGTGTTCAGAAATTTATAATTTGAATTATATAATTTCTGTGATTTTGCAAATACATTCTTTATTATTTCTTTTAAAAAAAAAAATTAGTAAATTATTTTTATTTAAAAAACCTATTACCCAGTGCCAAGGAACGCACCATATGTGATTGGATTGGATTTTATCCATTGGTACCCATAATTAAGCTGTTTATGGTTTTACTTCTTATACTTATTTGGGGGGTGGGGGATGGGGGGCTGCTTGCTCTCGAGGCATGGCGTCCACCTTGAGTGCTAGAGGTTCCGGGTAGTGAGGTTAGACGCCCATGTGCATTGTTGCTCATGTAAAAAAATCTCTTGGCAGTTGGAAAATCAAAAGAGTAGCCTAACGGTGCTGCCCGAGCAAAATTTGGAGTTAAAACTCTACCCAGAGTATTTCAGGATCCTCGCCGATGCTACACAGTCTGTGCACTGTGCTGAGCTTCTTCGGACTCAAGACTTGAGTTAGAAGAAGAACGGAGCACTTATGGGTCACTACCCACATGCCATGATGTTGATCCGTTGTTCAAACTTCAAGACCATACTAAGTCAGAGACTCTGAAAAACTTATACAGAATTATTGTTTGATTCATGGTTGTATGGGAGCTGTGGTAGCACAGTGGCTAAATGCCCACCTTCCTGCTGAAAGATCGTGGGTTCGAATCCATACAAATCAGATATTTTTTCCTCTCCAATATTGACATTGACCCAAGGTCAGTTCAGCCTAAATGTAATTTCCTGGGATGTAAAGGCGGCTGGCGTGATGTGGACCACATCACCATCTGGGTTCTGATTGGTCACTAGAAATATGAGTCTAGTACCATATGCATGAGGTGCCACTGGCTTGAAGAGGGAGCTTTTTGAATTTTTCATAGTAAAACACACTTCAGATTTCAAAATAACAACAAACATAAAATGTTAACAAAACAAACTGTTGTCATCTAAAAATATTAAAAAAAAAAAAATTTAAATAAAAAAATATAACGCTGCATATTCCCAGGCTGTCTTCTGTTTTTCTGAAGCAAATAAGAAAAAAAAATAGTTGTACTGGATATTGTCACACATTTCATTTCAGAGTGTCTCACATGTGTTCAGCAGTTACAGCGGTGGAACCAGGGCTGTGTTTGTGTATGTGGTGATAGGTAACCGTACACTAGTGACATGTTGTGATCACTGGAAAGAGAGCCAGAGGAAGCCAGTGCTAGAAGATTCTTGTCAGCCTTTTGTCATAGCATGAAGGGGTGTCAACACATGAACTGACACGCACACAGTTGTGGATCAAGCAAGGTACATGATGATGATGATGCATCTGTACACAGTATTGAAACCTTGTTTCAGGCATCATCTTTAGCGATAGTGTAATAGATACTTTAGGTTAAGTACCAGCGTCTTTTACTTTTCTAGAAGGAGACGTCCTGCGTGGAACTATTGATACAGATGGGTGTGTGTGTGTTTGTTTTGAGTGTGTGTTGGTTAGTCCATATGTGTGTATGGAAAAGAAAGAAACCATGTGGTTGTGCCATATACATCATGACCGATCACATTATGACCAATACATCATTTGAAAATAAAGATGTGTGAAACCAACAGAACATTTCTTGAGGCTTCTGAGGTTTGAAGTTTGAATAACGGATAGTAACCAATAAGTGCTCCGTACTTCTTCTAACTTAAGTCTGAGTCTGAAGAAGCTCAGCACAGTGCACAGGCTATGTTGCACTGGCGAGGATCCTGAAAAACTTTGGGTAGTTTTTTTTACTTCACATTTTGCCTGGGCAGCACCGTTGGGCTACTGTTTTTTATTTCCAACTGCCAAGGGTTATTTTATAGGCGCAACAATGCACACAGGCGTCCGATCTCACTACCCAGAGACCAGGGAAAATGACTACGTGAAAATAATCCCAGCCCTTACTCGGGTTTGAACCTGGAACCTCTAGCACTTGGGACGGACACCATGCCTCGAGACCACGCAGCCCCCTGAGATGTAGTTTTACCAAATTTCTTAGACAATCAAACAGAGCAACCCGGATGTTTTGAAAGAGGTGAGGGCTCAAAAGCAGCTTATCACAAACATCAGAAAGAGACAGTCATCATTTCTGTCCATGTTATGAGAAGAAAGAAACTGGTTCATGTTGTGACCACCAGAAAGATCTGTGGGAAAAGAGACCGGAAGACAATAGGAGAATATCGCAAATTGTGGAAAGGCATGACCGCCCATATTAGTCAGCAAAATACTTGATGATGATGATGATGTAGGAGGACACTTGGCCTCTGGTAAACACCATCTTCAGCTGGAGAAGGTCACCTTCAGAAGCTAGAGGTCTCTATGCTGGTGACTAGGATGGCCAGGTATTTCCTGCATTATTCACTCTTCCAGTCCTAACCAAGGCGCCATGTTTGTAATCAGATATTAGTCATTTTTACCAAACAACGAGCGATGTGATCTGGCATTTAGCCTTATCAAACTATCCTGTTCAATAAAAACAAATGCATAGTTATCTGATAGAGTATTTTTTAAATAATTGATGTAAACACCTAAAAATTATCAATGTTCCAGATGCAAAAGAAATGCAAGTTGATTGACTTTAGGTATTCTTGTGTGCGATTTGAACACTTTCACTCATTAAATTACAAGGATTCTGACTGTAAAAATTAGGTTCCTTTCAGCATCTATGAGTTTAAAAAAAAATAGTATATAATAACATGGTCAGTTATTCTAGTACTCAGCTTGATATGTGTTGCTGCATCTGTCAGTTGCACTCTCACCCAGAGCCGACTTAACAGTGTTATGGGCCGCTGGGCAAACCATTGTGCTGGGGCCCCGGCGACAATTACTCAGAAGAATGACATTTTTATTTATGGAAAGTTAATTAACACCTCATAACAGGTCACTGGCTACCGTAGGCCCTATGCTGGTAGGGCCCCCGGGCAAGTGAGAAAAATGAAAAGAAATATTTCCCAAAAAGTAATTTTAAAAAAAAACAATATAAAAGAAACGTTCCTCAAAGAGTGACGAAGACGATCTAAAAGAAATGTTCCTCAAAGAGTAAGGAAGTCGATCTAAAAGAAACATTCCCCAAAGAGTAAGGAAGACGATCTAAAAGAAATGTTCCTCAAAGAGTAAGGAAGACGATCTAAAAGAAACGTTCCTCAAAGAGTAAGGAAGTCGATCTAAAAGAAACATTCCCCAAAGAGTAAGGAAGACTATCTAAAAGAAATGTTCCTCAAAGAGTAAGGAAGATGATCTAAAAGAAATGTTCCTCAAAGAGTAAGGAAGTCGATCTAAAAGAAACATTCCTCAAAGAGTAAGGAAGTCGATCTAAAAGAAACGTTCCTCAAAGAGTAATGAAGGAAACAATATAAAAGAAACATTTCTCATCTCAAAGAGCAGAGTAAGGAAGACCATCTAAATGAAACGTTTCTCAAAGAGAAGGAGAGACAATCTAACAAAAACTTTCCTCAAAGAGTATTTCAAAGAGTAAGGAAGGCGATTTAAAAGAAATGTTCCTTAAAGAGTAAGGAAGACAATCTAAAAAACAGATGTTTTTCAAAGAGTAAGGAAGACAATCTAAAAGAAACGTTTCTCAAAGAGTAAGGAAGACAATCTAAAAAAAAAAGACGTTTTTCAAAGAGTAAGAAAGACAATCTAAAAGAAACGTTTCTCAAAGAGTAAGGAAGACAATCTAAAAGAAACGTTTCTCAAAGAATAAGGAAGACAATCTAAAAGAAACGTTTCTCAAAGAGTAAGGAAGACCATCTAAAAGAAACGTTTCTCAAAGAGTAAGGAAGACAATCTAAAAGAAACGTTTCTCAAAGAGTAAGGAAGACCATCTAAAAGAAACGTTTCTCAAAAAGCTGCATGGTGTAAAAGAAACGTTTCTCAAAGAGTAAGGAAGTCGATCTAAAAGAAACGTTCTTCAAAGAGTATGGAAGATTCAAAAAAAAAAAAAAAAAGGTTCCCAAATAAGACCCTATTGTCCAGATAGCACCATAAAACATCTGCGTTGACGACAGCACCACCAATTCTTTGCACAGAAGTCGGTCACTTTATCTACAATGTCTGTATCTCTTTAGTTGTCTGTTGCGTATCCCTTCTCTGCCCGTGTGCAAAAACACCATCGTCATTTATTTAATGAACAAGACAAAAAGACTCAGTTATCCACCCTCACCCACACTCAACTGTTACTAGCCTGATGAGGCCTTTACGTTACCATAACTATAACTTCTATGGAGGTTGAATGGGGTATTAGTGGTGTTTCCTATTGGTTCTTCTTCTTCTTCTTCTTCTTCTTCTTCTTCTTCTTCTTCTTCTTTTTATTATTATTCCCTAGTCCATATACCCTTCAGCATTAGGTTATGAAGAGGCATCGTATGCGAGCCTTGGTATGTGCTACGTAGATTCTGGTTTTTACAACGTCAGGTATTCCATCTATGCACTGCATTTGTGGTCGACCTCTGCTTCTTGGCCAGGGGTCCTTTTCAGTATCAGTCCGATTTCTTTTTTTTTTTCCCTTCGAGCAAGACCTTTGATCCACTGCCGGCTTGCTAGGCCTGTCGCATTTAAAGGAAGCGTCTAACCAGATGGATTTCATCCCAGCTGGCAAGCCAGGGTCCAGAACGCACTCTAAGACTTTAGGTTCAAGTAGCCAATGTGGCGGCCACGGATGCTTCTTTGGAGGCTGAAAGGGACATCATAGGTTCTCACTTTTCGTCTGCTTTTCAAGAAAAGGTTCTTAAAGTCCCAGCGGTGATCACAGCTTCGGGCAGCAACCTAAAGGAAAAAAACGTATCAGACAGAAAACACTAACCAGCAATTGGGGAAACAGTGGAATCAGCTGGCAGATTCTTCTGAATTCGACGTGTGGTCTGCAGTTGGAGGTATTGCTGCCTCAGAAGGCTTATCCTGTGGTTGCTGCTCTGACGAGACCGCTTCACTTGTTGCCTCATCGTTCTGTCTTTGCGACGCTGGCTTACTTGATTGAGTCTGAACAAGAAAACAGGTGAGTTTTTACACAATGGTAATGTTGTGACGTCAGTTTGCCTCACTTCAGAGTCTGAACAAGAAAACAGGTGAGTTTTTACACAATGGTAATGTGACGTCATTTTGCCTCACTTCAGAGTCTGAACAAGAAAACAGGTGAGTTTTTACACAATCTTAACGTCGTGACGTCAGTTTGCCTCACTTCAGAGTCTGAACAAGAAAACAGGTGAGTTTTTACACAATGGTAATGTGACGTCATTTTGCCTCACTTCAGAGTCTGAACAAGAAAACAGGTGAGTTTTTACACAATCTTAACGTCGTGACGTCAGTTTGCCTCACTTCAGAATCTTAACCACACACACACACACACAAAATAATTTGTTTGCAACAAATGTTAAATTTTGTGACGTCAGTTTGCCTCACTTCAGAGGTTGAACAAGAAAACAGGTGAGTTTTTACACAATCTTAACGTCGTGACCTCAGTTCGCCTCACTTCAGAGTGTGAACAAGAAAATAGGTGCGTTTTTTTTTTTACACAATGTTATCGTCGTGACGTCAGTTTGCCTTACTTCAGAGTCTGAACAAAACAAAAACTAAAACAAACAGTCAGTGTTAAGTGTTGTCATGTCAGTTTGTTTAACTTCATACTGTGCACAAGAAAACGGGAGAATTTTACACAATGTTTAACGTAGTGACGTCAGTTTGCTTGACTTAAGAGTCTGAACGAGACAGAAAGCGCTAAAACAAACAGTCAGTGTTAAGTGTTGCCATGTCAGTTTGTTTAACTTCATACTGTGCACAAGAAAACGGGAGAATTTTACACAATGTTTAACGTAGTGACGTCAGTTTGCTTGACTTAAGAGTCTGAACGAGACAGAAAGCGCTAAAACAAACAGTCAGTGTTAAGTGTTGCCATGTCAGTTTGTTTAACTTCATACTGTGCACAAGAAAACGGGAGAATTTTACACAATGTTTAACGTAGTGACGTCAGTTTGCTTGACTTAAGAGTCTGAACGAGACAGAAAGCGCAAGTTTGAAAATCATTCATAACTTGCAGCTTCTTCTTCTGCGTTCGCCTTTAAAGATGGTTAGTACGTTTTCCTGTGATTTACAGCTAGGCTGTGGTATTTGCGCTTGCTGGCCCAATACATCCAATATAGGAAAACATCTAATTAGTCGCCCTTAAGCGACATGCTTTTGGGAAGTGCTCTCCTCGCCCCCCCCCCCCCCCCCCCCCTTCCTTGAATGGAGCCCTGGAACCTACACGGGGGAAAAACAGCAAAAGTTGTGTAGACCTAATTCATAGATCGAATTACTCTTGAAACGATCTATGTTTGAAGTTTGAACAACGAACCAACATCATGACACACAGGTAGTTACACATAAGTGCTCCGTGCTTCTAACTCGTCTGAGTTCGAAGAAGCTCAGCACAGACTCTGTAGCACCGACGAGGATCCTGAAATACTTTGGGTAGATTTTTAACTCCAAACTGTGCCCGGGCAGCGCCGTTAGGCTTCTCGTTTCGATATCCAACTGCCAAGTGATTTTTTTTATGTTCGCAATAATACACACGGGCGTCACATCTTACTACCCAGAGACCCGGGGGGGGGGGGGGGGGGGGTGTGTAATTAATAGAATTCTAAATCCACGTGGAAAAATTTCCAGAACTTATCCGGGATAGAACCCGGAACCTCCAGCACTCGAGGCGGACACCATGCATCGAAACCACGCAGCCCCAAAACAATCTATTAAATTTGAGAGATTCACAAAGAAGCTAAAGTTTATTGCACATTCACTCATCGAATAGCTCACAAAGAAATCAAAGTTTACTATCCATTCATTCACCAAATGGCTCACAAAGAAATGAAAGTTTACTATCCATTCATTCACCAAATGGCTCACAAAGAAATCAAAGTTTACTATCCATTCATTCACCAAATGGCTCACAAAAAAATGAAAGTTTACTATCCATTCATTCACCAAATGACTCACTAAGAAATAAAAGTGTACTATCCATTCAAATCACCAAATGGCTCACACAGAAATGAAAGTGTACTATCCATTCATTCACCGAATGGCTCACAGAGAAGTGAAAGTTTACTATCCATTCATTCACCAAATGGCTCACAAAGAAATGGAAGTTTATTATCCTTTCATTCACCAAATGGCTCACAAAGAAATGAAAGTTTACTATCCATTCATTCACCAAATGACTCACTAAGAAATTAAAGTGTACTATCCATTCAAATCACCAAATGGCTCACACAGAAATGAAAGTGTACTATCCATTCATTCACCAAATGGCTCATTAAGAAATGAAAGTGTACTATCCATTTATTCACCAAATGGCTCACAAAGAAATGAAAGTTTACTATCCATTCATTCACCAAATGGCTCACAAAGAAATGAAAGTTTACTATCCATTCATTCACCGAATGGCTCACAGAGAAGTGAAAGTATCACTAATTCGCTCACCGAATGGCACACAAAGAAATGAAAGTTTACTGCTTTTTCACTCACTGAATGGCTCACAAATAAAAGAAAGTTTATCGCTCATTTACTCACCGAGTTTTCTTCTTTTCTTCTTCTTCTTCTTCTTGTTTTTCTTCTTCTTCTTCATTCTCATCACCATCATCACCATTTTTACCGGCAAAAAATTCCTGCGGAAAGCTCCAAATGTTCGACTGCTTCTGGAATGTGGTATTTTTCCAGAAATTGATTTTTGCATGCACACCCGTTCTACAGATCTGGCTTTTTGTGTGCAAACTGCTGGTTCCTCGCCTCTCAGGCAGATGCACGCCGACTTCGAAGGAAATAAGAACATTAAGTCGGTTTTTACGCCATATTTGTCAAGGGACAGCAGGTCTATATTTCTCAACCCTCCTCCCTTCCACCCCCAAAAAGGGGTCCCTGGAACCCATCGAATGGGTCACAAAGAAGATAAAAATTTCTCACTCAACCCTCACCAAATAGCTCTCCAGCCTAGGCACTGCGTCTTCTAGCGGCTCCAGGGACGGCGCCATTTCTCGCTTCTGTATCCTGTCGTTGACGTCATCGATGGCTCTCATGATGGCTTCTCGGGCTTCAAAATCTCCTGCAGGGAGGTAACGCTGGCTGTGAATACAAGTGTATGTGCACACGAGCAGACACATAAATGCACACACACACACAAGCATGCACACAATTGTTTTATGAGGTGGGGTGTGGGGCGGACAGTGCCCTTTACTTTTTATAGCACACGAATTCGTGTCACTAATTGGGAATAGAAGGCTAAATAGGTAGATGAATAGAGGCGGGTGATTTCTGAAGCAATGAAACTCAGGGGTTTGAAAAGAAGAAGGAGAAGGAGGAGAAGAACAAAAAGAAGAAGAAGGGATTTAATGGGCTCGTGGGATAAGCTTTGTTTAAGTACTTAGTTATAAGAATTATAATATGCTGAATATCTAATTTAAAAAAAAAAGAATACTTGAAATCATGTGAAGTATTTAATCTTATGTTTAAAAGGGTTCGATGTCTGTGGCTAAGGCGTTGCGAACGCGCTTCGTAATGTCGGAGTGCCGGGTTCAATACCTGCTGCGGACGGTTTGTCTTGTGATAGTTTCGCCCGTGGAACCGATAGCCGACCGTTTAGAAAGCGATGGCAAACTACTGGACGTAAATTTGCCAAGAAAAACCACAACAGCCAGAAAGTGCTGGGGTTGGTTCTGCAACGTCCTGTAAAGGATGTGCAACTAATAATATTTATAAAAAGGGAAATTCTAGTTTTGCTTAGCCCAATTAAACGTTTTTAGAAGTTAGGGTTCTGTACAGCTTACGGCCACAGCAAGTCTAAATCCAGCACTGTGACTTGGGTACACTGAACCTTCCTCCGCCCAGGGTACATTTTCTATTATTTCAACTATACTCCTATGCTTATTTTCTAGCCAGTGCCCTTTTCTTTTTATTATTATTATTATTATTTTCGGGAGTCCCCGTGGCGGAGCGGCTAGACGCTCGCCGCGGATCGGAAAGTCGTGGGTTCGCTCCCTGGCGGAGCTGGACTGTTATCAAAAATTACCTTGGCTCCCAGGTCGACCCAGCCTTGAGTGGGTACCGGGTGCAGTCCCGCTAGAGAGGTAGAGGCGGCCGGCGTGATGCTGACCACATCACCCATCTTGTGCCGATTGGTCTATAAAATATAGGTCTAGCCCTATATGCCATATACGATTAAAGGCGTGGAAAAGTTTCCTTTGCTTTTTCCTATTATTTTCATGTGTCTGTTCCGGGGCTCCATTCTGGACAATATAGAATACACCCACTACCCTCTAATAAGTATGTCGTAAGTGGCGACTATATTTGTGAGTGTTTCCTTTAAATTCGAAATGCATCTGCCTGAGAGGCATGGAACCAACAGTCTGGATACAAATAAAGCCAGAGCTGTAAAACGGATGTGGACGCAAAAAAAGAAGTTCCGGATCAAGACAAAAGTCAAGAAGTGGACGAACAACCAGGGCTTCGTATCGGAGTTTTCAGCCTATGGAAGCTAAGAAGAAAATTATCATCATCATCATCATCATCATCACCAAAGACCCCATGCAGTTGTGATTACAGTTGTGCAGAAGTAGATACAAAGCAGTATTTTATTCTTATTATGCACTTAAGAAAGGATACTCTACTCGAACTCTTCCCCATCTTAGGCAAATTTGTAAAGAGGTTGAGCTCCCCCCGCTCCCCTCCCCAACTGCTTTCTTTGTGTTGGCGCCCCTGATAATGTTGCTGATGATGATGATGATGACGATGCGTTACATCTGATACTAAAATTTACGGAACTACAAAGTTTCAACATAAATTGAGTTCTACAGTTTCAAAAATAACTACTAACGACAAAACTTACTTTGCAGAGAAGCAAGTTCTGCAGCATTCTCAAAATTGATCAGAGCGGAGGATAAGCGTCCCGATTTCACTGGGGGAACAAAAAGGAAATGTTTGAAAGAGTTTTGTACATCGTTTACAGCACTAACCATTGACTTGTGTGCTAATTTAAAGTTTGCACACCCAAGCATGCGAAGACTAGACTCGGAGGAAATCAATACTTGATTCAACCAGGCGGTCTTCAGTATGGGCCGTGGGGGCTGATGACGTCGGCTTGAAGACGGCTTTGGTTCAATGACCTGGTAGCGAGTACCAGCAATGCGCTGTAGTGTACAGAGCACGGTGAGACACGTAAAACACCCCTAGTCATCCACTGCAGCAGACTTCATCTTGATGTCTCCACCTGTCCTGGCACTGGATCCAGAAGGATACGAGAGAGAGAGAGAGAGAGAGAGAGAGAGAGAGAGAGAGAGAGAGAGAGAGAGAGAGAGAAAGAGAGAGATAAAGAGAGAGAGAGATAAAGAGAGAGAGAGAGAGAGAGGTCGACGACATTATGCAACTCTTCTTTACTTTAAACCAACTCATCGCGCAAGGTCACCTTTTCTTTCTTCTATCACCAAAGACACACATTTGAAGATTGTAATGCTATAAGGCACAAGAATAAAATCTTATATTTAAATATTTATATGTTAGCTACTGCGTGCAATAATGACATGAATAATACTGATATTGAGGTTGACATGGTAACCCAAAAGACACTCAGTTTGTAGACTTGACGCAACAGCTGATTTACTTAGGCTCTTCATTAGAACAATCTGAACTGCGGTGGATTCCAGGTCACTGTGGCCTGGAAGGCAATGAAATAGCGGACAGATTAGCCAGAAGCGGCAGTGACATGGTACAACTAAATATCGACTTAACCCACAAGAGATGAAAACATTAATACAATCTAGTATCCAAGAAAGGTGGCTGGATACACACACCAAATTCTCTTCTCAAGACTTGCTTCATCGCCTCTCTAGAGAGGGACAGTCTATTATATTCAGACTAAGGACTGGGCACAACAGACTTCGTCAACATATGTTCAAATTTTTCTGTGTAGGAAACACAGAGACGTGTCCCTGCAGAGTGGCACCCGAAAATGCTGAGCATGTTCTCCAAAACTGTCAACTGTATGCTGACAACAGAGACGCAATCTGTCCCATTCCAACCACAATTAGGACAAAGCTGTATGGTACACGAGAGGATATGGACTGCACGATAGCTTTCACAAAGGCTAACGGCCTCCTGATATAAGTTTTCTGACAGAAGGATCGAAGAAGACAAAGAAGAACAAGGTTGACTCGTGGGAACAAAATGCCAAGGACCGTATTGTGTGGAGAGGGCACATCAGGAAAGGAATTAGAATGAAGGAAGAAATTATTGCAGAAAGGATGAGAGCTGAGCGTCTGAGAAGAAATACACTAAACACAAATGTTGACAACAACGGACCTAAAATCCCATGCGATAATTGTGGAAGACTTTTCTTAACACGGGCGGGTCTGGCTAGTCACACTCGCCATCGCCATGGGCAACGAATCCCATGCCTCCTCAACGAGCAACATAACACTATCGTTTGGAAAGAAGGTAAGGTGCCGGTCATAATTTTAATGTTAGCTACGTCACGTGCCTTGCCGACTGGCTAGGGCGATCATGCCAGTTCACAATCTGCGATCCACAGCATGTATCAGTTCATGTGCTGACACGCTTCCATTTCATGCAAAAAGACTGTCAAAAATCCTCTCTCGTTGTCTTCCCCTATCCCTCCTTCCAAGGTAACAACATGTTTTATTTTTCCTTTTCTCACAACATGGCCGTAAAATTCAAACCAAAAAAAGCATTTTGTTTCGTATCCTGACTATCTTGTGAGATACACATTTTCATCCATGACCAGCTGCCAAACTCTTCAACGTCTGTCTGTCAGTCAGTCTGTCTGTCGTCTGTCTATTTCTCTCTAAAATAATGGTTATTCCGTGCACATATATTCAGTTGATATTAACAATCCCCCGTGTGGGTTCCGGGGACCCATTGTGGGGGAAAACAAGAATAGACCCACTGCCTCCCCAAAAGCGTGTCGTAAGAGTCGACTAATTAGGGAGCTTCCTCTGAAGTCGGAGTGCATCTGCCAGAGAGGCAAGGAACCAACAGTCTGTAGTCAAGGGAATGAGATCTGTAAAACTGATGCACACGCAACAATCAGGTTCTGGAGCAGGACTGCAGTTCAGTGGTGGACGAGGAACCAAAACTTTCCGCCAGAGTGTACAGCTGGTGAGCGCGAAGAAGAAGAAGAAAAGATATTAACAATACACAACTGTTGTGGAAGTGATTATAGACAAAGCTAACCCGAGGTGTCCACTTTCTGTTTGTAATGTTGAACTTATTACAGAGTGATGCCCTTGCTTCGTGAATGATGTTCTTGTCTTAGCTAGGCTAAAATCAATCTCATTAATATGCCAGACTATGTATCTGAAACGTTAAAACACGCCAAAGATGAATGTCACACAGGCAACAGCAATAACAACTGACCCTGGGCTTGGGAGATCAGAACGTAGGCATGTAGTTTCCATTTGTCGTTGCCGACCTCGTTTGCCACAGTTAGCGACCGAGTCCCGTACTCCTTGGCGACCTTCGTCTGATCAAGCTCTAAGTAGCACCTGCCAAGCTCATGGCACAGCCAGGCGATTTCTAGCTGGCCTTTGCTGAGAGGAAGCTTTCTCTCCCACCTGCAACCAGAACAGTTCTCAGCGTAATCACTGTTTTCGTATTGTTGTTGTTGTTTTCCTGCCCCTCTTTCTGACTATCTATCTATCTATCTATCTATCTATCTATCTATCTATCTATCTATCTATCTATCTATCTATCTATCTATCTATCTATCTATCTATCTATCTATCTATCTATCTATCTATCTATCTATCTATCTATCTATCTATCTATCTATCTATCTATCTATCTATCTATCTATCTATCTATCTATCTATCTATCTATCTATCTATCTATCTATCTATCTATCTATCTATCTATCTATCTATCTATCTATCTATCTATCTATCTATCTATCTATCTATCTATCTATCTATCTATCTATCTATCTATCTATCTATCTATCTATCTATCTATCTATCTATCTATCTATCTATCTATCTATCTATCTATCTATCTATCTATCTATCTATCTAATCTATCTGGCTGTCTGTCTGTCTGTCTGTCTGTCTGTCTGTCTGTCTGTCTGTCTGTCTGTCTGTCTGTCTGTCTGTCTGTCTGTCTGTCTGTCTGTCTGTCTGTCTGTCTGTCTGTCTGTCTGTCTGTCTGTCTGTCTGTCTGTCTGTCTGTCTGTCTGTCTGTCCAAACTACTTTTCCAAGCTGGTGAACAGTAGCGACGTAACTAATGTACACCCACATGGATTTTTGTCATGACCTTGGCTTCCAGGTCGACCAAACCTTAAATGGGTACGAGGCAACGTATCTATGGGAAGTAATCTATAGTCTATCTACGATGTATCTAAACTATCGTCACCTATCGAGGGTCTATTGGTCTATCTATCTAATATCTATCTATCTAACTATCTTTATCTAGTTTCTATCTATTACAATAAATCTAAATCTATGGCTATCTATTATCTACGGATCTATCTGGGTTTCTATCTATCTATGATACATGACTATTTCTTATCTATCTATTTTCTATCTATCTATCTATCTATATATCTATATCTATCTATCATCTATCTGGTAGGTAATGTGGTCAACGTCACGTCGGTCGCCTTTACTCCATATGACTGTCTGTCTGTCTGTCTGTACTCTGTCTGTTCTGTCTGTTCTGTCTTCTTGTGTTCGCTATCGGATTAACACCGACTGATCTAATCTATCTATCTATCATCTGGTAAATCTATTGACTATCTATTTTAGGAGTATCCCTATCTTTAATTCCATACAACTATTATCGTGCATTGTTCTATCTATCTATCTATCCTATCTATCTATTCTATCTATCTATCTATCTATCTATCTATCTATCTATCTATCTATCTATCTAGTCTATCTATCTATCTATCTATCTATCTATCTATCTATCTATCTATCTATCTACTATCTATCCCAAAAAGGACGCAATGGTGAACTACTTAGACGAAGCCTGTGCATATGCTTGTTAAAATTTATTTTTTTCCTGTCCTGAGGCATAGAATAATAACCTGCCCATGCCGGTCAAGTAAGTGGTAGTCATCTCTGGTCAGACTCTGTTCACTTCTAACAGACTGGATGGCACTTTTCTTCTCACAATGGTACTGATTAAAGGGTCTAAGAGCTGTATAGACAGCCCTAAACGAGGAAGAGAATCACGGGAAATCAGCAGAGCTGTGAGAAATTGTTTAGAATCCCATACGTTACTTGAAATGCAACCGACTTGAGAAACTTACACGTCAATGGCTTTCTGGTATTCTCCATTTCTGGCATAAGCTCGTCCTAAATTATCCAGGGCCCGTAATTCAGCCTGATCTATGTACCTGAGGAACAAGCCAATCTGGTAGTTAGATAGTTGCGTCCCTTTACATGACGTTGAAGAACCAATCCCAACATTTGTTGGCTGTTGTGGTTTTTCTAGTGCCCTTTTACGTCCATACAACTTTGCGTGTATTTTGCCACTTCAGCCCTTTGAATGGTGAACTACTTAGACGAAGCCTGTGAGCTGCTTGTTAAATTACCTGTCCTGAGGCATAGAATAATAACCTCCAGCGGTCAAGAGGGCGTAATTTGGTCAGGATCTGTTCACTTCTAACAGACACACTTTTGTTCAGATTGGTACTGATTAAAGGGTCTAAGAGCTGTATCTACAGCCCGAGTAAGAGAATAACGGGAAATCACAGAGCTGTGAGAAATAGAATCCCATACGTTACCGACTTGAGAAACTCAACGTGCTTTCTGGTATTCTCCATTCTGGCATAAGATCGTCCTAAATTATCCAGGGCCCGTAATTCAGCCTGATCTATGTACCTGAGGAACAAGCCAATCTGGTAGTTAGATAGTTGCGTCCCTTTACATGACGTTAAAGAACCACTCCCAACATTTTTTGGCTGTTGTGGTTTTTCTAGGCAAGTTTACGTTTAGTAGTTTGCCATTTCTTTTGAATGGTGAGCTCTCTGTACCCCGGTTCTATTCCAGCTGAGGGCGATTTGGCAACAAACCACGTGTTCAGATTTGACATTGCCCCCCAAAAACTGCCTTTATATACCACTTCTGCGGTGTCGGCAGGGGAGGGGGTCTTTGAGCTTAAAAGTTCAAGGCTGCATTACTTTCATATATTACCTTGGCTAACAACGCCAGTTTCGTCCTTTTTAGGACTAAATTATTTGTTATTTGAAGCCCCACCCTGGCTTTTGCCATGGACCGCAATATAGGCAGGCCATAAATATGGCCAATTGTCTGAACGCGGTTTCTGGGACCTCTCCACGGCGATCCTCATCCACATGGTGGCACTTTGTGTCATCGGGTGTTTATCGCTTGTGTGATGTCCTAGTGGGGTAGAAAGTCAGTCAGTCAGGCTGCATGGCTATGCACCGTTCGGCGCATAGGTCAGAGGTCATAGCCTGCATGTCTGGCGGTTCGTTGCCACCTGCTTTAGGTCTTGGATGTTTGTCAGGTCCATTCGAATGAAACTTGTTACGGCTTCAGGAAGTGGCCAGGAAGAACAGACTCGCTGCTCGTTAACGAGCATGTCGTAAACACTCAACTAAATAGAGGTTTGCTGAAATAAGGTGTATTAAACCGCAGATATTACACCCTAGCTTTAAACCACAATACATTGAGCCAGCCGTCCTTCTAACTCTACTAATACCAGAAGAAGGTTTTGTATGATATGCCACTGAATACATATCAGTTACTAAAGTAAAATACTTTCAGAATAGTTGTATAACAGTAGCAATGACTATTGGACATGCCAGAATTCTTGAGTGTGTTCTGACCAAATACAAAAAGTAAGAGAACATGTTGAGCTAAGGAGAGATTCAACAGAAAGTGATTAACGCTGCCTGCATTGTCTGGGACTTGCAGAATTAAGGGCGAGCGCAGGAGAAAAAGAAAAGATTGAAAGGAGTGAAAGTAACAGCCGCCTGAAGCTGAGAGAGTTCATGTTTTAGCTCATAAGTTACAGGCAGACTGAAAAGAGGAAGTCTTGGATGGCGCATGTTGAAGACACAATTATACAAGTGTGCAGGCTTGATAAATCTGGGCGAGGAGACGAGTGGGTCAAAGTGTCCGAGCAAGTTTCTGAATTGTGTAGGGTTTTTATCACTTTAGGTCGTGAGTGCAGGGACTGGCCAGCTGGTACTGCAGAATTAGAAGTTCAACAAATGATTCATGACAATTCCCGCCCTGGTAATGTGATTATCTATACACAAGGCTCTGTGTTGAGGGGCAGACGAAGTGCATGGGGGTTCATCTCAAAAATGAATGGACGTCGCTTAGTGCAACAAACTCTGGCATATAATATCCTTATGTCTCGTTTAGGAATGGAAGTTGGAGCAGTCTCGGTCTTGAGAATCTTGCCGATGCGCAACACTCCAGTGAAAGGCGAGATGAATATACAATCAGTTATTTGTGCCATCGGAATTGGAATTCGTCGCTTGGTGCTGAAGATGGGGAGGGGGCGCTTATTAGAGTGTCCCGGGTTGCAAAGATGTCAATTCTTAATTCAACATTCAATGTTTTAGCTCACCATTGCTCTGCGATGGCCAGGTCCAATGAATGGTGGATAATAGCGTTTTCGTAGTCGTTCAGTTCCATGTAAGCATTGCCCATAATGCTGTGCAGGGTTGATGCCAACTGCATCTTGCAGGACAGCTGCGACTCGCTGTATTCGTTCAGTAGGTTCAAGACCTTCTCCGCTCTGGCGAGTGTGGCCTCGTGGTTGCCGTCAGCCATCACTGCAAAACATTTGTTTAAAAAAAAAAGTCACTTTAAAGCATAATACCAGCCTTAGAGAGAAAGTTAGAATAAGACCTTCTCTGAATTACAATGACAAAAAATGAAATGGTTCGGCCATCTAACGAGAATGCAGCTAGAGGCATATGAGGCATTTTACAGAAGAACATCTGAGAGGCCGACGAGGGGAAGACTAAGAAAGAGATGGATAAATGGTGTAGCTGAAACCTGGAACAAAAATTAATTAATCAATAAAGGTGAGCGAATCAATCAACCAGGCCATCCGTGATGCGCAAGACAAATACAGAAAACCACGACACTGGGCTACAGCCTGGTATCAGTGAGATGACAAAACCACCACACTGGGTTACAACATGGTATCAGTGGGACGACAAAACCACGACACTGGGTTACAACATGGTATCAGTGGGATGACAAAACCACGACACTGGGTTACAACATGGTATCAGTGGGACGACAAAACCACGACACTGGGTTACAACATGGTATCAATGGGACGACAAAACCACGACACTGGGTTACAACATGGTATCAGTGGGACGACAAAACTACGACACTGGGTAACAACATGGCATCAGTTGGATGACAAAACCATGATACTGGGCTACAGCCTTGTTTCAATGAGACGACAAAACCATGATACTGGGCTACAGACTTATTTCAGTGAGACGACAAAACCATGATACTGGGCTACAACCAGGTATCAGTGAGACGACAAAACCACGACACTGGTCTACAATCTCGTAACAGTGAGACGACAAAACCACGACACTGGGCTACAACCTGGTAACAGTGAGACGACAAAACCACGACACTGGGCTACAACCTGGTAACAGTGAGACGACAAAACCACGACACTGGGCTACAACCTGGTAACAGTGAGACGACAAAACCACGACACTGGGCTACAACCTGGTAACAGTGAGACGACAAAACCACGACACTGGGCTACAACATGGTATCAGTGAGACGACAAAACCACGACACTGGGCTACAACCTGGTAACAGTGAGACGACAAAACCACGACACTGGGCTACAACCTGGTAACAGTGAGACGACAAAACACACGACACTGGGACTACAACCTGGGCGACAACAGTGAGACGACAAAACCACGACACTGGGCTACAACCAGGTAACAGTGAGACGACAAAACCACGACACTGGGCTACAACCTGGTAACAGTGAGACGACAAAAGAAGAAGAAGGTCACATTTCGTGTAAATGGCAAGTCGGGCAAATGATGTGAGACTCAAATTTTAAACACCCATTGGCTCTCCATGGGGGTTTTGGTCAAAACCATTCCGACCGCCTTACTTCTAAGGAAGTTACTTGATCTCCAATTTTAGCCTGCGTCGACCTGGGAACCTTAGCCATGTTTTTCTTTTCCAAAACCGCCTGCGTGGATTCGAACCCAGGACATTAGGCCCGACAGGCGAGTATTTAGCCACTACGCAACAGTACCAGCAGGCCATCACAGAAGTATGGTAATAATGTCTCGTATAAGACCCAGATCGGGAGGACATCATAGATTTTCTGCCCAGAATATTCGGATGTTCGCTGTAATGACCAGGCTGAAAATGTAGCTTCCCCCGCTCTCCTGGGCTGCGAGTTACTTTTTGACTGAGTTACATGAGAGGCTATCTGAGATCAAGTTGACAGTGCAACAAGACAGAGTACCCTCTATACCTGGTGTAATGGTGAGAATTCCCGGGGAAATCCCAGAGAGTTTGCGATGGGGAGGACAAGGTCAGAGGACCAGTGATACAAGAGAAAAACGAGATTAGTGGGTCTCGATTATCCCGTGGTGAGCGAATAAGGGATACAAGAAAAGCGTGAGACTGGAACGGAATACGTGAACCGAGAGACGGTAGTAAGATAGTTGAAGTTCGTACCTGGATGACTGCGATCGTATGTGAGAGAACACCTGATAAGAATAGAGAACTTGTGACCACGTATAATTGATCGAGAGAAGAATGAATATTTCCTGTTGCCAGTTTCAACATGTACCAATACCAGGTACAAGGCTTTAGTATGATATGGATGTGTGATTCGAGAGATACGATCGGAGCAAAGCAGTGTGCGAATGAGTTAGCCAGGTCATCATAAATCAGCCGCGCATAGTGTACACGAGGACGAAAGAATGCGCTGTCAGTGAGATGTTTGATTCAGCGAATAAAGGTCTACAACTGACCATTCGTTTCTGGTGTGTCCTAGCAACTAAGTGTTCGTCAATACAGCAATGTGGCGTGTAGAAACAAACCCCTAGCAGAGCACATTGCACCTGGAGAGAAGGATTCCGCTAGCAATGAACAAAGCGTTTGGTGGACCTTTTTCCAGCGTTAGGTGGAGAAGACAGACGGATTTTAATCAGGCTGCAGCTAGCACGATCAACATAGCAAATTTTCGCTGTATGCTTTCGATGGAAATGCGCAGAACCAGCTGCATTAGGCAATTTTACTGTCAGTAGTTTCGTAAGTGTCGGCTCTCGATACCACTGTCTTAATCAAAGCAAGGATGTCTGCAGCCAGATCGTACGCATTTGGAACCGAACCAAATAGGGAATAATAATCCTGAGCCACTGACACTGACTAATGATTCAATTTACCAAACCACCAATGAATCAACAGTACTTACAGTGCTCGATCTTCTCAATTTGATTGTAAATGTAATCATGAGCTGAAATTTTGGCTGATCTGCCCCGGTTTAGCGCCAAGCGTGTCTCATACTTCCGAGCATAGATAGGCTTCACCTGTGTACTCACACACAGAGATATCGACACATGGACATCAATTATTCATTACAGCAACGTTTCCCTTTGCATTCATAGTAAGAAAGGTCAGTAAAGGTCTTTTCTTTCAGACACGTAAGATCTAACTGAAGATACATAAGGAGTACTTAGCCATGAGGAATCAAGCATACAGGCATAACTTTCACGGGGGCAGCGAGTCAATCTTCTGCTTCTTCTTCTTCCTTTATAGCCCCCAATGGAGCATATGCCCTCAACCAACTCACGCCAAGTCGTTCTATCTTTTGCTATCGCATGCAGCTCTTCCCGTGTCCTCCCCATCTTTCTAACTTCATTCTCCAGCTCCCTTTTACGTCTGTTTTTTGCCTTCCCTTATTCCTATGAGCGGAGGTTCCAGTGCAAAGACATTCTAGTTATACTTTTATCTGGTTTTCTCAATGTATGTCCTATCCAACGCCAGCGTCTTTTCTTCACCTCTGGGTCCACTGGAGCTTGCTTAGTTCTCTCCCAAAGCTCCACATTAGTGATTATATCATACCATTTAATTCCCTCTATTCTGCGCAAACACCAGTTAAAGAATGTCTGTAGTTTATTAGTAACTGACTTAGTTGTTCTACATTGTTTCCGCCCTGTACAAAAGTACTGATTCTTGTCTACCTTGGGGTATAAAGGTTTGCCAGCGAGAAAACCAGACTTCTCTACAAACATTTGGGGGGCGAGGGCGGGGGGGGGGGGGTACCCACTCCAGGCTGAGTCGACCTGGGAGCCAAAGTCACTTTTGAAAAAGTCAGGGAGCGAGCCCACGACCTTTCGATCTGCGGCGAGTGTCTAGTCGCTCGGCCACGGCAAATCCCCCGTGAAATTTATTATTATTGAATAATTAAATTTCTCTAACGAGGAGACACAGACGGAGAGTCCTAATCAGGAATGTTAAATTAAGAATCGACACTACAGAACTAAGGATACTCCCATAAGCGCTCCCCCCCCCCCTCACCTTCAGCAGCAAGCGAAGTGTTCCAATTCAGATGGCAACAATAACTGTCTGTACATCCGTCTCGCCTTCCCCTTGAGTACCGAGCCTTGACCCGATCGCTGGGTAACTTCTTGCAGCGCCGTTCTCCTCAGACCGTAACGATCTACTTGTGCCTCTGCACAGCTCACTCGCTCCCAAAGGGTCCACACAACATCTAATTTGTCATAAATCAATTCAACACCAAGTGGTATAGAACCGGCAGGTCTGTCTGACTGCTCGTCTCCCAAG
>CAJHNH020000620.1:40000-137500 GCA_905116865.2 Candidula unifasciata
GAGAGAGAGGGAGAGAGAGGGGGAGAGAGAGACAGAGAGAGAGAGAGAGAGGGAGAGAGAGGGGGAGAGAGAGAGATGGGGGAGAGAGAGATAAAGACAGACAGAGAGAGAGGAAGAGAGAGAGAGTGAGAGAGAGACAGACAGAGGGAGAGGGAGAAAGAGAGAGACAAAGAGGGAGAGAGAGAGACAGAGAGAGGGGGAGGGAGTGTGTGTGTGCGACAGAGAAGAAGAGAGAGAGAGACAGACAGACAGAGAGAGGGGGAGGGAGTGTGTGTGTGTGTGTGCGACAGAGAAAAAGAAAGAGAGAGAGGGAGATAGAGAATATGGGGAAGGGAAATAAAGTAAGAAAGAGAGACAGCAAGATCGCTCTTACCTATGTCTTTTAGTATTTTTTCCAGAAATTGTCTGTCGCCGTATAGATCTCCGAGCATCTGTTTAATAGTTTTCTCATTGCCAATCTTTTCCGACGGCCGCTTTCCCCTCTGCACAGTTCGAGGCGTCTGTGTGCAGAGTGCACCCTTTCTTGTTGTCTTTTTCTGAAAACATGACCCAACTTTTTGAGCTACTCACCAAGGGAAATAATTGCAAGCAAAAATTCAGGTCTTAAAATCATAGCAATATTTCCCCGTAACATAACAGACTCATTATCGCAAAAACAAAGATGTAAAAAAAAAATTGCTAAAATCCGATGTGTTGGGGCGAAAGGTGCTAGCTGTACACTACAACACATGATGACAAAGGCCGTAGCAGCAGCATAAGAGAAGAAGAAGAAGAAAAAAAAGAAGAAGAAGAAGAAGAAGAAGAAGAAGAAGAAGAAGAAGAAGAAGAAGAAGAAGAAGAAGAGGAAAAATAAAAAGGGGAAAACAACAACAACAACCAACAACAACAACAACAGCAACAGCAGCAGCAGGAAGAACAGAAGAATCAGAAAAACAAAAACAAGGAAAATCACAAGCCTTCATGATTTAAGCTAACTGGACACCCAGATATGTACTAACTACTCTTATTCGTACAGTCCCTCACATACCTCTAAGTTTGCAGCAAAGAGCAACAATCACACATACACCTCTGTTTGCAGCAAAGAACTATAAATCACTCACATACCTCTAAGTTTGCAGCAAAGAGCAACAATCACACATACACCTCTGTTTGCAGCAAAGAACTATAAATCACTCACATACCTCTAAGTTTGCAGCAAAGAGCAACAATCACACATACACCTCTGTTTGCAACAAAGAACTATAAATCACTCACATACCTCTAAGTTTGCAGCAAAGAGCAACATCAACACAATACACCTCTGTTTGCAACAAAGAACTATAAATCACTCGCATACCTCTAAGTTTGCAGCAAAGAGCAACAATCACACATACACCTCTGTTTGCAGCAAAGAACTATAAATCACTCACATACCTCTAAGTTTGCAGCAAAGAGCAACAATCACACATACACCTCTGTTTGCAACAAAGAACTATAAATCACTCACATACCTCTAAGTTTGCAGCAAAGAGCAAGAATCACACATACACCTCTGTTTGCAGCAAAGAACTATAAATCACTCACATACCTCTTAGTTTGCAGCAAAGAGCAACAATCACACATACACCTCTGTTTGCAGCAAAGAACTATAAATCACTCACACACCTCTGTGTGTGCAGCAAATAATGACAATCAATCACACACCTCTATGTTTGCAGCAAAGAGCGACAATCACTCACACATCTCTATATTTGCAGCAAAGAACGACAATCACTCACATACCTCTATGTTTGCAGCAAAGAATAACAATCACTCACATACCTCCATGTCTGCAGCAAAGAACGACAATCACTCACATACCTCTATGTTTGCAGCAAAGAATAACAATCACCCACATACCTCTATGTCTGCAGCAAAGAGCGACAATCACTCACATATCTCTATATTTGCAGCAAAGAACGACAATCACATACCTCTATGTTTGCAGCAAAGAGCGACAATCACTCACATATCTCTATATTTGCAGCAAAGAGCGACAATCACTCACATACATCTATGTTTGCAGCAAAGAATAACAATCACTCACATACCTCTATGTCTGCAGCAAAGAGCGACAATCACTCACATATCTCTATATTTGCAGCAAAGAACGACAATCACTCACATACCTCTATATTTGCAGCAAAGAACGACAATCACTCACATACCTCTATGTTTGCAGCAAAGAACGACAATCACTCACATACCTCTATGTCTGCAGCAAAGAACGACAATCACTCACATACCTCTATGTTTGCAGCAAAGAACGATAAATCACCAGAGGTGTTCAGCTTCACTCTTTCTGGAGCTTGGTGGGTAAACACAAAAACTTTAAAGTGATGCATTTAAGCCACTGAACTTAACCAGACAACAATTAAAACAGACCATAACTGTAACCGAAGCTATCATTAGCAAGGTTATTCGTGGTCATCCACCCTCGCCCCTTTTTTTTTAAATCAATAAAAAAGTCGAGAGAGTCTATTTTAATGCACCAAGTTGTCAGAAGTCGATTTTGTCACGTGTCCAAATTAGGGTCAACCTTAGTCTTCTTCTTCTTCTTCGATCCTTCTGTCAGAAAACTTATATCAGGAGGCCGGTAGCCTTTATGAAAGCTATCGTGCAATCCATATCCTCTTTTGTACCATACAGTTTTGTCTTCAGTGTGGTTGGAACAGGCCAGATTGCGTCTCTGTTGTCAGCATACAGTTGACAGTGTTGGAGCACATGCTCAGCATTTTCGGGTGCCACGCTGCAGGGACACGTCTCCGTATTTCCTACACCGAAAAATTTGAACATATGTTGACGAAATCTGTTGTGCCCTGTCCTTAGTCTGAATATAATAGACTGTCCCTCTCTAGAGAGGCGATGAAGTGAGTCTTGGGGAGAAAATCTGGTGTGGGTATCCAGCCACCTTTCTTGGATACTAGATTGTATTAGTGTTTTCATCTCTTGGTGGGTTAAGTCGCTATTTGGTTGTACCATGTCACTGCCGCTTCTGGCCAATCTGTCCGCTATTTCATTGCCTTCTAAGCCACAGTGACCTGGAATCCACTGCAATACAGATTGTTCTACTAGTAATATATGACATTGAAATGGTACAATGTTGTGGAGTCCGGGAAACGAATACACGACTTTCAGAGCGCGAGACGAACGACTTTACGACTAGTTACAAGTGGCCTAATCAGATGTGCTCGGATAAACGCTAGCAGGTAACGATTACACTAGAGACGGTATCCTGTGATATTTTTGTCGTTGCTTCACTGTGAAAGTATGCGTGTGCAGTATTACATTACTAGTCACTGGTAGCTTTCAGACATTCTGGCTTCTTCATAAGTGGCGTAAGCACGCAGCGAGCGTTCTCTTCACTATTTTCCCAGACGTAACAGTGTGACGTATTTGTTTAAAAAAAATCAAGTAAACATTAATTTTAAACAGTAATAATAAATAGTAAATTAATACAGTTTTCGTTGGCAGTGGCAAATGTAAGCGACGTTTACAGCCGTTACATACGCACCTCCTGACTGACCTCAGTTATAACTTCTTTGGATATTGAGATTTTCTTCATTTTCTTTCCACGGATCTCGAGCCTTAGTTTATCATCGTCATCACTTAAATAAACCAATTCTGTGGTTAGTTTGATCACCGGAGAAAGATTTTATGGCAGTCTTTACGAAAGTGGAACAACTTTAACATCACGGCTCGTTGGTCTAGGGGTATGATTCTCGCTTAGGGTGCGAGAGGTCCCGGGTTCAAATCCCGGACGAGCCCAATATTTTTTTGTTTACGGTGAAATGCCGGTTTTCGTATTGTCTTCAATATCAAACAACATTGTGCGTGGTTAGTGGGACACAAAGGCTGTTGATTATTCTTCGTAGTAGTGCTGGGTTTTTCCGTCCTTTAATTTCCTTCGTCCGCATGGCGTAATTGTTCCTGCTTGCAACTAAGCTGCGATATTTGCGCCTTTCGGCCGACGCATGCAACTTCACTGAGCATTTGTTGACCTGGTTAACTTCCCGGGTCCATAACCCAGAAATCCCTGAATCTAAATCAAGCTTTGCAAAAGTAAAGGATGTTCTCTGTAGCGAAGAGATCGCTTGCCATATTCATGCTCTGGGCGAATTTTTAGGATGGTTTTTTAATTTAAGCCTAACCCCAAAATAAGTTTATAAGCCCTAGTAAAGATAATCTTACTTGGTACGAGTTGGTTAAGGTTCTTAGCTCCATTGGTGGCTAGAAATGCAGAAGAAGGACATTTATCAGCTAGAAAGAAAGAGAGAGAGAGAGAGAGAGAGAGAGAGAGAGAGAGAGAGAGAGAGAGAGAGAGAGAGAGAGAGAGAGAGAGTGGTTGCCACTCGAAATACCGACGCCACTGGTGCGCACTTCACATATCACGGCTCGTTGGTCTAGGGGTATGATTCTCGCTTAGGGTGCGAGAGGTCCCGGGTTCAAATCCCGGACGAGCCCAACAGTTTTTTTTTCGTTAACGATAACACACCTGTTCTCGTATTGTCTTCTAAATCAAACAACATTGTGCAAGGTTCTATGCTCCACAGAGGGCTAGAAATGCAAAAGAAGGGCATTAATCGGCTACAAGAGAGAGAGAGAAAGAGAGACAGAGAGGTTGCCAATCAAAATACCGACGCCACTGGTGCGCACTCTAGAAAATGAACATATGACACTCTACAAGAAACTAAATATTTAATGTATTTGATTCGTTTATTTGATTGAACCACATCACCAGGGGCAACCTAACCAAAATGAACACCCGCTTCTACAGTGCTTTGGAAAAAGTGCACAAGCGATCTTTACACCCCCTCCCCCCCCCCCCCCCTCCCCGTAAGACCTCGCTGAGGTAAATGGCAGAAAAGAAGAAGAAGGGGGAGGAGAAGAAGAAGAAAAAGAAGAAGAAGAAGAAGATTTATTAAACTCACTCCCAACGCAGTTGTAAATGGCTTCCTGAGCTTTCCTTATCCCAAGACGAAAATTGTGGAACTCCGGACGCTGCTTGTTGCCTCGGTGATAGAAGACCAGCGCCATCTCAAAATCTCCCTTGTTGAATAGAACTTCGGCTTTTTGGAAGATGCTCTGAAATTAAATGACAGCCAAATAGACTCAACACATTCAGTGTACCTTTCAGAAATAGGGAGTGGATTAGTTCTTAGTGGTGTGCAGTACTCGATTTAGCACATTCATAATTAGTAACAGCTACGGTTAACAAAAGCGGCAGAAATTCTTCAGTATACATTTTCCAGTGGATTGTGCTTAATGAGTGTGGTCAGGAAGATAGAAAATAGCTGAATCCGAAGACAGTGGCTGGAGTCTCTAAAGCGTTCGGGGCAGACACATATTGATTTAATATTTGTGCCAGAGCACGCAGGCGTGCAAGGAAATAAGCAAACTGATCGGCTTGCATGTAAAGCTACTGGGTGAGGTTAGGGGGGGGGTGTGGGGGTGTACGAGCCAAGGACCATGCTGATATTCTACCATGAACTTAACGTTGAATGTATGGCAGAGGCGCCGAACAGTACATTGTGGTGCACCACGACCAAGTATCACACTGGTCGAGACCTAGCTACAGCTCTCCTATGTCATCCTAAACACAGGTTTCCCAGTCGGGAGCCTGGACAGTTGATAAAATCAGTGTTTTCTTCCATGTCGCGTCACTCCTGCCTAAGATGCGGGGAACCAACAATCTGCACATAGAAAAGCAAGAACTATAAAGTAATGTAAAGCAAACCTGAAATCCCGAAACAGGGCAAAGTGTAGAAGTGGACGAACAACAAGGACTTCTCGCTATAGTTAACAGACGGTGAACACAAAGAAGAAGAAGAAGAAGAAGAAGAAGAAGAAGAAGAAGAAGAAGAAGAAGAAGAAGAAGAAGAAGAAGAAGAAGAAGAAGAAGAAGAAGAAGAAGAATAGATGATACATCCTCATTTAAGCACTAACAGAAATCAGAGGTAGACAGGTGTGTGGTCATAGTTACCAAATAATAAGTCTTGTTCTCGTTCAATGCCGCTTCTGCATCCTGACTTGCCTTGTTGATGTCGCCCAGTAGTAGATGGCATCTGGACCGAAACACCAAACTAAGTATGTCATTGGGGCGATGGGTTAGGGCCTGTAGAAGAAAAGAATACATCTTATGCATCTGGAGAAAGCCCTTCCCCTTAATTAAGCTCGCGTGCGGATCAGAAGGTCGCGGTTTCGCTTCCTAACGGAGCCAGACTTTTTCTTTTTTCTTTTCAAAAATGAGCTTGACTCCCAGGTCTAACCAGCCTTAAGTGGGTACCGGGCTAAGTTAAATTGTCCTTTCGCTTCGGCAGCATCCCGAGCCCTTGAGAATGAACAGACTAAACACAAATGTTGACAACAATGGTCCTGAAATTGCATGCTATAATTGTGGAAGACTTTTCTTAACGCGGGCAGGTCTTGCTAGTCACACTCGCCACCGCCATGGGCTGTGAGTCCCATGCCTCCCTATGGCATAATGTGACATTATTGTCTGGAAAGACGGAAAGGTGCCAATATAAATGTCGTTGTTGCTTCTCGTTCTCCCTTGTCTCCAAATATGATCGAATTGTCTGTTTTAGTTGTGTTTAAGGTCTTAGAGCCATTGAGATCATCTGGTTTTTAACATCATTGTATATATTGTGATCTTGTTTAAATATTTACCACCAGAAAATGGTGGCCCTCCCCCACCTCTTCTTCTTCTGCTTTTTCACGGGTTCGGGTGTCGAAGGAGATACAAGGTCCTGCTTCATGCTCTTCTGGCTGCTTCGACCAAATAAACATCGTGGTGCTGAAGAGTTTCTCTGATGTTATCTTCCCACCATGTTCTTGGGTCTATCTCTTGATCTACGCCCCTCTCCACTTATATTATGTGCCCTGTATGGTATAGCATCAGACGGCATTCTCTTCAAGTGAGCAAACCATTTGATTTGCTGTCTTTGTATATAATTTAAAATTTGTTCTGTGCCGACTTTTACCTCGTATGACCCCATTCTTTTATCTCTTCTTGTCGCTCATACAGTCTTTCTCAGACCCCCTCATTTCCATGGTTACTAATTTTCGTTATGTTTTTATTGTGGGTGAACACGTCTGGCACTGATAGCATAGGGTGAGAATGAATATGCGTTGTATAAGATGTTTCTTTTAGCTGACTGGGATTGCCTTATGCTGTAAGAGGGGGATAGCTCTCCCAATACTTAGCCTGCTTTACTGCATCGGATGTCAATTTATTCTTCCAGTTTACCATCTTCAGTAATTGTTGTGGTTCTTTTCTGTTAAGTCACCACATCACAAGAGATTTAAGGAAATCCCATTGTATAGGGCGGTTAGTGTTAGGGTCAGTGTTTAATGAATGGCGACTGCTACTAACCCTAACCCTCCTATAATATGGGTTTTCCCTAAATCTCTTGTGATGTGGTGATTTAACCAAAAAAAAAAAAAAAAAAAAGAACCATTGTTGTTCCAAGATATTTAAACTCAGTGTGACGAAACGACCTCAGTGTTCTCAGAAGTTATTACGTGGAATAATTGCATCTGTTTATTGAGAGACAGAGAATTATATTTACTATGCCCTTAACCCAAATAGTACTAAAACCACATGGATTTCATTGTTACTAGTCCTTAGCCCAGACAAAGCAACTGAGCTTTGTTTAATATTACATAACATGACGTAATATAGCCCACTGGTCTACCTGGGAAAGCTCAGACTTAATGACTAGAGATTTTGCATGCCCAACTGAAGCGTCATGTAATAATCTCCTGACCAGAGACCTTTAGGAGCAGATAACCCAACTAATTATCCCCCTAAGATTATCTTCCTTGAACTGCAGACCCTAATGTCATAAAATGGTTTGGTCATCAGCCAGGCTGGGCCATGACCGGCTCCAGCTGACGGGCCGTGCTGCTGACGTCACCGCGTCAGGCTAACGATGCGGTAACGCAGCGGTTCTCAAATAAGATATAAACTATTTTCGACAGTGGCAAGGAAAGACAACTTAAATTGTATCTTTAAGTATCTACATGCCTTATTTATTATTTCCCATTTTTAGCCGACTTTCCTTTATTACGCGGCAGCCCTGGCATACGCTCAGGACACACCAGGCTGCCTCAGCACCCAGTTTGAGAAATGCTGCGTTAACGCATCGTTAGCCCGACCCGGTGACGTCAGCAGCACGGCCCGTCAGCTGGAGCCGGTCGTGGACACATTGTCCGCAGTTGGGATCAAACCCGGCATTACGAAGCGCGTTCGCGTGAAAAGGGTACATTAATCTTTACAACTGTGGAACCTGTGTGGTACATATATGCTCTCTACATGCAATAGAGCTATCTCAGGTTTGCCCGGTTGGCATTCCAATATAAACCAATTACGTGGAATGGTGGAAGAGATGTGTCACACCATAGACTTCATAGATGTATGTGGTCTTCTTATCCAAAAACAACTGGCAGGGGGAACGGAAAGAAGAAGATTAAGATAAATGAGTTAACAAATTAAAACTATGTTCAGAGAGCTCAGTTTACCAACTATACCCACACAGGCTAGCATGATCGTTACGGGTGCCTCAGTTCTAATCTCCTTACATGTTGAACGGAATGTCTGAGCTTTGTCACGTTGTTTTGTCACCCATGAAGAGAAGCTAAATTTCTCAGGGATTATCAAATTCTCAGGGGTTATCACATTTTCGGCTGGCATCCTGTGTGGGAAAAACCAGCAACGATAGCCAACCCAGCAAATGTTCTGAAAACTTTTAACATGAATAAGTCAAGGGAATAAATTCTGGGCGAGGATTTCTTCATACTTGTTGCAATGTTATAAAGTTTGCGGTGGGGTAGAATGTTAACAATATCGCTCAGTGAATTCTGTTACTACTGGCTAGTGAATACTGGGACCGGCTCAATCAATAGTAGGACAGACTAGATGAGGATTGGAACAGGTTAACTGGATGTTGACACTCGGTAACTGAGTGCCGGAAGTGGCAAACTGAATGCTGGGAGTGGCAAACTGAATATTGGGCGGGACTAACTGAATACTGGGCGTGGCTAACTGAACATTGGGAGCGGCTAACTGAACATTGGGAGCGGCTAACTGAACATTGGGAGCGGCTAACTGAACATTGGGAGCGGCTAACTGAACGTTGGGAGTGGCTAACCCAACATTGGGAGCGGTTAAGTGAACATTGGGAGCGGCTAACTGAACATTGGGAGCGGCTAACTGAACGTTGGGTGTGGCTAACTGAACGTTGGGAGCGGCTGAACGTTGGGAACACTTGAAGCGACTTACTGAATGTTGGGAGTGGCAAACTAAATATTGGGCGTGACTAATTGAATACTGGGCGTTGTTAACTAAATGCTGACCCTGGCAGACTCAGTGTTGGGTGCGGCTGACTGAACATTGGGAGCGGCTAACTGAACATTGGGAGTGACTAACTAAATACTGTGAGTGCTAACTCAGCGTTGGGAGTGGCAAAATGAATGCTGACACTGGCGGACTGAATGTTAAGGGTGGCTGACTGAATGTTGACGTGTTCAAACTGGCGGGCTGGATGTTGGCAGCGGCAACACGGGAGTGTATTATGTGCAATGACGTCGACTATGATAACACACAAGCATGTCGTAAGAGTCCACTAACTGTGGGCTTCTTCAAAGTCAGAGTGCATCTGCCTGAGAGGCAAGGAACCAATAGTCTGCATACGGGTAAGACAGTTCTGTAAAAAGGATGCGCAAGCGGCATTCAGGTTCTGGAACAAGACTAAAGTCTAAAGGTGGACGAACAACTTGAAGTTTCCGCCGGAGAATCCAGACGGTAATCACTAAGAAGAAGAAACGGTCTAAAATTGGTATCGAGGTAAAGTCCTGGAAAGTAAAGGCAGCAGGTGGTGGTTATCCATAACGACCATCTAATTCCGATTAGTCAGTAAAAAATATATGTCTTGCTTAATATGTTATTTCCGTATCCTTTACAGGACGTTGCACAACCAACATTTTTTGACTGTTGTGGTTTTTCTAGGCAAATTTTACGTTCAATAGTTTGTCATTGCTTTTGAACTGTCAGCTCTCGGTACCATTGTCGAAACCAACGCAAAACAAATTGTCCGCAGCTGGGATCAAACCCAGCAACCCGGCATTACAAAGCGCGTTCGCATGAAAAGGTTATATTAACCTTTACTGGAGCTTTGTCACGTTGTTTTGTCACCCATGAAGAGAAGCTAAATTTCTCAGGGATTATCAATTTCTCAGGGATTATCACACTTTCAGAGGTTATCACATTTTCGGCAGGCATCCCGGATGGGAAAAAACAGGCAACGATAGCCAACCAAACAAATGTTCCGAAAATTGTTAACATAAATAAGTGAAAGGAATAAATTCTGGGCGTGGATTCCTTCATACTTTTTGCAATGTTATAAAGTTTGCGGTGGGGTAGAATGTTAACAATATTACCCATTGAATTCTGTTACTACTGGCTCTTGAATACTGGGACCGACTCAATCAATAGTAGGACAGATTAGATGAGTACTGGAACAGATTAACTGGATGTTGACACACGGTGACTGAATGCCGGGAGTGGCAAAACTGGATATTGGGCGTGAATAACTGAATACTGGGCGTGGCTAACTGAATGTTGACACTGGCGAGCTGAATGTTGGGAGTGGCTAACTGAACACTAGGAGTGGCTAACTGAACATTGGGAGCGGCTAACTGAACATTGGGAGCGGCTAACTGAACATTGGGAGTGCCTAACTGAAAACTGGAAGCGGCTAACTGAACGTTGGGAGTGGCTAACTGAACATTGGGAGTGGCTAAGTGAACATTGGGAGCGGCTAACTGAACGTTGGGAGCGGCTAACTGAACTGAACACTGGGAGCGACTTACTGAATGTTAACTGAGTAGCAAACTGAATATTGGGAGTGACTAACTGAATACTGTGAGTGGCTAACTCAGCATTGTGAGTGGCAAAATGAATGCTGACACTGGCGGACTGAATATTAGGAGTGGATGGTTAAACGCTGTGAGTAGTTAAATGAATATTGGGAGTGACTAACTAAATACTGTGAGTGGCTAACTCAGCGTTGTGAGTGGCAAAATGAATGCTGACACTGGCGGACTGAATGTTGACGTGGTAAAACTGGCGGGCTGGATGTTGGCAGCGGCAACATGTAAGTGTATTATGTGCAATGACGTCGACTATGATAACACACAAGCATGTCGTAAGAGTCCACTAACTGTGGGCTTCTTCAAAGTCAGAGTGCATCTGCCTGAGAGGCAAGGAACCAATAGTCTGCATACGGGTAAGACAGTTCTGTAAAAAGGATGCGCAAGCGGCATTCAGGTTCTGGAACAAGACTAAAGTCTAAAGGTGGACGAACAACTTGAAGTTTCCGCCGGAGAATCCAGACGGTAATCACTAAGAAGAAGAAACGGTCTAAAATTGGTATCGAGGTAAAGTCCTGGAAAGTAAAGGCAGCAGGTGGTGGTTATCAATAACGACCATCTAATTCCGATTAGTCAGTAAAAAATATATGTCTTGCTTAATATGTTATTTCCGTATCCTTTACAGGACGTTGCACAACCAACATTTTTTGACTGTTGTGGTTTTTCTAGGCAAATTTTACGTTCAATAGTTTGTCATTGCTTTTGAACTGTCAGCTCTCGGTACCATTGTCGAAACCAACGCAAAACAAATTGTCCGCAGCTGGGATCAAACCCAGCAACCCGGCATTACAAAGCGCGTTCGCATGAAAAGGTTATATTAACCTTTACTGGAGCTTTGTCACGTTGTTTTGTCACCCATGAAGAGAAGCTAAATTTCTCAGGGATTATCAATTTCTCAGGGATTATCACACTTTCAGAGGTTATCACATTTTCGGCAGGCATCCCGGATGGGAAAAACCGGCAACGATAGCCAACCAAACAAATGTTCCGAAAATTGTTAACATAAATAAGTGAAGGGAATAAATTCTGGGCGTGGATTCCTTCATACTTGTTGCAATGTTATAAAGTTTGCGGTGGGGTAGAATGTTAACAATATTACCCAGTGAATTCTGTTACTACTGGCTCTTGAATACTGGGACCGGCTCAATCAATAGTAGGACAGATTAGATGAGTACTGGAACAGATTAACTGGATGTTGACACACGGTGACTGAATGCCGGGAGTGGCAAAACTGGATATTGGGCGTGAATAACTGAATACTGGGCGTGGCTAACTGAATGTTGACACTGGCGAGCTGAATGATGGGAGCGGCTAACTGAACACTAGGAGCGGCTAACTGAACATTGGGAGCGGCTAACTGAACATTGGGAGTGCCTAACTGAAAACTGGAAGCGGCTAACTGAACGTTGGGAGTGGCTAACTGAAAGTGGCTTGGGAGTGGCTAAGTGAACATTTGGGAGCGGCTAACTGAACGTTGGGAGCGGCTAACTGAACACTGGGAGCGACTTACTGAATGTTAGGAGTAGCAAACTGAATATTGGGAGTGACTAACTGAATACTGTGAGTGGCTAACTCAGCGTTGTGAGTGGCAAAATGAATGCTGACACTGGCGGACTGAATATTAGTAGTGGATGGTTAAACGCTGTGAGTAGCTAAATGAATATTGGGAGTGACTAACTAAATACTGTGAGTGGCTAACTCAGCGTTGTGAGTGGCAAAATGAATGCTGACACTGGCGGACTGAATGTTGACGTGGTAAAACTGGCGGGCTGGATGTTGGCAGCGGCAACATGGGAGTGTATTATGTGCAATGACGTCGACTATGATAAAACAAAAGCATGTCGTAAGAGTCCACTGTGGGCTTCTTCGAAGTCAAAGTGCATCTGCCCGAGAGGCAAGGAACCAATAGTCTGCATACGGGTAAGACAGTTCTGTAAAAAGGATGCGGAAGCGGCATTCAGGTTCTGGAACAAGACTAAGGTCTAGAGGTGGACGAACAACTTGAACTTTCCGCCGGAGATTACAGACGGTGAACGCAAAGAAGAAGAAACTGTCTAAAATGGGTATCGAGGTAAAGTCCTGGAAAGTAAAGGCAGCAGGTGGTGGCTATCCATAACGTCCAACTTATTCCGATTAGTCAGTTAAAAAAATATATAAGTCTTGCACAATATGTTATTTGCGTATCCTTTACAGGACGTTGCAGAACCAGCTTTAGCATTATTTGACTTTTATGGTTTCTCTAGGCAAATTTTACGTTCAATAGTTTGTCATTGCCCCTGAACTATCAGCTATCGGTGCCATTGTCGAAACCAACGCAAGACAAATCACGACCGGCTCCAGCTGACGGGCCGTGCTGCTGACGTCACCGCGTCAGGCTAACGATGCGGTAACGCAGCGGTTCTCAAACAAGATATAAACTATTTTCGACAGTGGCAAGGAAAGACAACTTAAATTATATCTTTAAGTATCTACATGCCTTCTTCATTATTTCACATTTTTAGCCGACTTTTCTTTATTACGCGGCAGCCCTGGCATACGCTCAGGACACCCCAGGCTGCCCCAGCACCCAGTTTGAGAAATGCTGCGTTAACGCATCGTTAGCCCGACCCGGTGACGTCAGCAGCACGGCCCATCAGCTGGAGCCGGTCGTGGCTGGGCCCTTTCAACTGATAAGATAAAGGGGAATTAACTTGGTCAAGCAGAAAACACAATGGCTTCACTGACCGTTTTTTCACACCTGTCAGATTAGTTGTAAACTAGATTGGGCCACTTAAGAATGTTTGCTCGAGGGATGTCAGTCCAGAATTGACTGACAGGCACTTTGTTAGCTAATTTGATCTGCAAGGTACTTCTGGGGCGTGGCTTAGATCTTCTCCAGTTGGACAGGGTAGATACTAGGAAGGGGAGGAGTTTAATTTGGACAATAGATTGATACTTATACTGCGAGCATTTTAAATTTACCTCATAGTGCAGCCAGCTAGTCACAATCAGATTTACAGTAGAAAGTATTTCTCACTGGTTGAGTCTTGTTTGGCAATTGCTGGAACGTTTCTAGGTATGAGTATATATTATTTTAAATCTTTTATTCATAGGTTAGGAGCTAGCTCAGTCTACTATTCCTTCCTGGTGTAACCTATTTAACATTCTGCTTGAAATAGTTCTTTGTGAGTATTCGGTTATCTCAGTTAGTGAACTGCTGAACCATTCCTATCTCTTGTATGTTTGTATAACATGTTTTTCAGTGTATGTTTTCATGTGTATAAAATTCTTCTTCTTCTTCTTCTTGTTCACCGGCTGTGAATTCCGGCGGTAAGTCGCGGTTGTTCGTCCAAAATGGACTTTTGGCTTTTACCTTGACCTGAGTTTTGCGTGTACATCCGTTTTACTGGCTTATTTGTTTGCAGTACTCGTTCCCCGCCTCTCCGGCAGATGTACTCCGACTTCGGAGGAAGACGTCAAGCCTATTTCTAGGTTGACTGTAGCCATTGTTTTGTGTGGGTCGAGATGTTGCCTCATTTGTGTGGTGTCCTCTTTGACTTTTAACAGGTGTGGCCCCCGGCATGTCGTCCTTAAGGCAGCTCTATGTAGAGTTTTCAGCCCTCAAGGGAAGGCAGGGGCAGATCATAGGCATTCCCCGCCATCCAAGGAGGCTTCCATAAATGCAGAGCCGACACATGATACTCTGGTTCTGGGCTCACCCAAGGAATCGTCACGTCCTGCCCATGACCGCGCTACAAGGCTGCGCTCTCCGGAGATCAGCGGGGAGCAGCCCGCAGGTCTAGGACGTTTGTGGCCACACAAATAGGTACATTCTTTTTCGTCTTACGTTAGACACCTTTAACGTTGTTTCAGCTGTGCCCTTAGCACGACAAAATTGGGAAGCAAAATGCGTCAGGCGTGGCTTCACCTGTTTGGTCCCAACACTCGGGCGAGTTGGACCAGTGGATACGGACATTCGGACTTTTCCTAATCGGTACGAATTATGATCGTCGGACTCTGAGCTTGCATGTGTGCCGTGGGGTATAACTTTGTCGGACATTATTTCCAAACCAGCATATGAAAAGTTGCTGCCGTGGTGTACCTCAGCGCGGTGACGACGACACTGAGGATTGACAGAGAATGTACGTAGGTAGGATCTTGCTGAGAGAAGTCGCCCACAAGAGATGTTACTCGTCTTGGTTGCGGGTAAATCTCTCGGTCAGGGTTGAGTCTCAGCAGCACAGTTTTAAATTCCCTCCCGAATTTTAACCAAGAGTTGTCATTTGATGGTACATTTAGCAAGCAATTCTTGAGTTTTGTTAGACTTTTCACCCATGCGTTTGGGGGCGGGCTGGTGAGAGCCAGAAAGGACACTACACCTCTGGGGGCCGCCAGCTCCGAGATCCCCTGCCAACTCTGTTAATGCTCATTTGAGACATTATCCGTGGCGCACGACGGGGACGTGCAACAGGAGTCTTGCATGAGGTTCCGTAAAACCAGAACAGCGAAGGACTGGCGCCCGAGTGGAATACGGAGTATCTCCTTATACACCTCACATCAGACTTAACTTTGCCTCATGCCTGTGACCGAAATCACCTCGCCACATGTGTATAAAATAAGATGTGAACAATGACATTTGCTATAATGAAATGTAATTATATTGTTTCAATTATCAACCCAAACCATGTGCTTGGACTGTGGGAAAATCATGCCCACAAATGCAGCCATGTGGTTGCATTTTAATAGCTCACCATGTGCTCACTGGAAAGACAATATTCCAGACAACAAGACCATATAAAGTGGTTGGAGTTTTCAGCACATAACCTGCTCCACGTGTTCATGTAAAAACAATGTTTGGAAGTCTGAGGGAAGACGGACAGCAGACTTTGGAAGTTAACTATCATTACAGTACATGAAAGAGAAGGCAGGATATGTGACGTCATGTGAGACATAAGACCTTCAGACTAGTCTGGAGAGAATGTGGAAGATTGAGGAGGAGAGATGTTATGTCTATATATATATATTGTATTACTATTAGCATGCTTAGTGTAAGTATAGATACTACACATATGTGTTTGTTTCACAGCTCCCGTCGGGGTGAAGACGTCTGCTCTGATAGAACTAGATGAAACATGCACGAACCAACGTTGTTGGAGATCGGCAAGCTGGAAACAGGCATAGAAGGAGGCGGAAAAGCTTGACAGTGTTTCACGGCTGTCAGACGTTTATATGAAAGTTACGACCACACATTGTTCGTAAACTTATCACCATCATCACATCACTCTAATCCCAATAGCTCAGTATCTCATTACTATCACACCATCACCCAGTCACTGTTTGTGTAAACACTACAAACTGGCGAAATTTATTTAACTGATTGTTAGTAAATAAAGGTGTATGTCAAGTTTTATACTGCATCGTTTGTTGAATTCCAAATGTATTCAGTCTTACCTGTTTAACTAAACAGTTAGATAAAATTACATTTGGTGGTGGCTCATTAATAATTATATACCAGGAGAGGAGAAAGTCGGAGGGGTTAACTGTGTATCTTGATAACTCATTGGGTTCATCTTGATATCTATCCCTTCGCCTACTTCTGTGGGTTCTAAGTGCAGCTATTGTGTATTTACACGACGAGCCAAATATGGCTGTTTTCTTGGATATCCAGGACTTCGTCTGAGATCAGTATAGCTCGGATAATAGTCTAGTTTCTCTTGTGGAGGTGAAGTGTTGAGAGGTAAACTCCTACTCATCACAAAAGCATCTATCCACTTTGGGACCCGCGACACTCAGATGCCTGTTTAATATAAGTATGTTCTAATGCTATATTTAAATTCTGCTTCTTGAGGCCCCCTCTTGGAAGGAGGGATAGAGGAAGACAATAAGAGAAGATTATTGACAGTCTTGTTGCACGTGTCAGCACGCGAACTGATACATGCTGCAGGAGATCGCAGATTGTGGAGAGACATGATAGCCCAAGGAAGTCGTCAAGGCACCTTATGATGATGATAGCCTAAGGGGAGCTTAACCGGATATAGGACATTCGAACATGTACACATTGTCTTGCCACACTGGCTCACTCACGTTTGTATAGCTGTCTATTGCCTTCCTGTAATAGCCGTTTCTAAAAAGTGCGTCTGCTTCTGCTTTTGAATTCCCGTAGGCGCCTATGAGTACCGGCGCCTCATTTTCGTTCCTGAACAAGGCCATACTCACTTTAAGTATAACCCCAGATTTAAAGTAGTATTTTTTGTGGTAATTATGTGTATACACTTGTGAGATTCAGAATGTCGGTTCAAAAGATTATATTCTGTAATATAAAATATAAGATTTTATATGTTATCAAAAGTCATTTGAACTCAAAATCGTCAGCTCAGGCACTGGGTTCAAGATGAACACACACATGCATGTAACAGAAGCTATACTGTATCACAAATGAACGTAGTTTTGGATTCATTGTGCATGTGCACTTTTGGTGGGCATCTTTTAATTGTGTGTGTGTGTGTGTGTGTGTGTGTGTGTGTGTGTGTGTGTGTGTGTGTGTGTGTGTGTGTGTGTGTGTGTGTGTGTGTGTAATACAATGGACGCTACCTGGTATAGAAGACCTTTTTCTATCTGTCCGAAATACAGTGAAGATCAGAGCCTGTTCATGAATTTAAAGAAGACAAAAATAATGTCCAAATACAAAACTGATTGCCCCCACCCCGCGCCCATCCCCTTGTCCCCATCTCTAATCATACAGAAATTGAAAATCTCGCACATTTTAAATATCTAGACTCAGTAGTAAACAATGTGTTGTTGTTCGTACATCGCGAGTGATAAGGACCACTTTCATCCAAAGTAGTAATGATCAATTATTATGAGTATTAAAATGTTGGATGAAAGTGACTTGCGCAAGGACTTGAATTTAAGTGAGGAAGAGTTGTACAGTTTGCAAAGAGCATTATCTCGCTTCTCACATTTCTTGTCCAGGAATATCTGTCCGCTGCAACTCTCTCCTCTGGTGATAAACAATGGTCTCTCGAAGCAACCCCTGGCACCTTGTTCTAGCCCAAATCGAGCAACCCTTGGCTCTGCCAGAAGCTACCAGGAAATCTGGCCAATGCTTAACACTCAAGGGAAAGGCAAGACGGATATACAAGTAAACATTTACTGGTGCCTTCGGAATTGGAACTCTTCGTTTGCTGTTGAAAAAGGGGGATGGATCGCTTACGGGAGTGTCCCGAGTACTATTGTGTCGATTCTCAATTCAACATTCTTTCGATGTTGTGTCATCTTTAATGTACTGTGCGGACAGCATTGCAGACATAGATCATTTATTTCAAGGAACGTAAGAAGACGAATCATGTACTGTGCTTTTTTTTTTATCGATCACCGGCTGTGAATTCCGGCGGAAGGTCCTGGTTAATCGTCCGCTTGGACTTTTGGCTTTCACCTGGACCTGATTTTTGCGCGTACAACCGTTTTTCTGTTCCCTGCCTCATGGGCAGCTGTACTCCGACTTCGAAGGAGGACGTCAGGCCTATTTCTAGGATGACTGTGGCCATTGTTTTGTGTGGGTCGAGACGTTGCCTGATTTGTGTGGTGTCCACTTTGTCTCCTTCTCCGCAGGTATTGCCCCCGGAGTACCCCTTTGGGGCAGCCCCCTGTGGAACGGTTAGCCCTCAAGGGAAGGCAGGGGCAGATCATGGGCATTCCCCGCCATCCAAGGAGGCTTCCATGTATGCGTCCTGCACATGCCTGCTTAACCTCACAACAGTATCAGGCCTCCCGCTCGACAAGGGCTGCGCACGTTAGATTTCTTTGACGAGCCGTTAGCCCGACAGAATTTTACATCCTGCGTCAGGCATATCGTTATCAGTTTGGTCCCAACACTCGGGCGAGTGGGGTCTATGGGTGTGGACATTTGGTCTTTTTCCGTTCAATACAGATTGTGATGGTCAGATTTTGAGCTTGCTCGTGCGCCGTACTAGTTTTGTCGGACATTTAGGCTTAGCCATCTGATGGATAGTTGCTGCCTTGGCGTACCTCAGCGCGGTGACGACGACACAGAGGGTTAACCAAGGATGTACATGGATGGCCAGCCTATGGATGGTTGCTGTTGTGGTGTACCTCAGCGTGGTGACGACGACACAGAGGGTTAACCAAGGATGTACATGGATGGCCAGCCTATGGATAGTTGCTGTTGTGGTGTACCTCAGCGCGGTGACGACGACACTGAGGGTTAACCGAGGATGTACATGGATGGCCAGCCTATGGATGATTGCTGTTGTGGTGTACCTCAGCGCGGTGACGACGACACTGAGGGTTAACAGAAGATGTACATGGATGGTCAGCCTATGGATGGTTGCTGTTGTGGTGTACCTCAGTGCGGTGACGACGACACTGAGGGTTAACAGAAGATGTACAGTGAACAATGTTCTCTTCACTCAGCAATCTTTTAACCAAGGGTTGTAATTTTAGCTGTGCGTTTGGCAAACATACTCATGTTCCTAATGAGTTTTGATAACCTTTTTCACCCAAGCGTTTTGGGGCGGGCCGATGAGAGCCACAACGACACATCACCTCTGGGAGCCGCCAAACTCCGAGATCCCCTGACAGCTCTGTTAATGCTTATTTGAGACATTATCCGTGGCGCACGACGAGGACGTGCTGCAGGGGTCTTGTGTGAGGTTCCGTACAACCAGGATAGTGAAGGACTGGCGCCCTTATACACATCATGTTGGACTTAACTTTTCCCTCGCGCCTGTGACATAAATCACCGCGCCACATGTACTGTGCTGAAGTAGCCTTTGAAGGGCACTGGCCTAGGTAATATTATGTGGAAAACCATCGATGCTGACCAAGGAAAAGGCAGTGGCCAATACAACTTGGCATCAGTGCTGACACTATATGTATTTTCGAATAACAACCTCGTGGGTTGAACAGGATATTTATGCAACTGCTGGTGCTGCTACTGCTGCTTCTACTGCTACAGCTACTACTGATACTACTATTACTCGTCTGCTGCTGTCCCGCGATCACTATTACTGCTGCTGCTGTTGTTGCTACTATTATTTGAAATGCATCAATCATTTAGTTTGTTTTTATTTCATTAAGTCAATCAATCAGGCGCTGTCTTTTTGTACTGGATCTGCTCCGAATCTAAGCTCGCTGAGACCGCTGTTTGTCCATCTCTTGTATTCCTATCTCTCTTGGTTCACATCTCCCGACTTTACCCTTCAGCTTTTAGGAAATATAGTACGACAGGGTAATCATCATCATCATCCTTTCCACCTTGTTGTGCCAATATATGCTACATCGATTTCACAGTCCTCCATTCCGTCATAACCTGCGCAATCCTTCAATGCCATTACATTTTCAAGTAACATTTAGTGTAATTATACATGGACACTATCTAAAGCCCATATACGCAAAATCACCACCTGCGAGATGAGGTGCCTGAGAAAAGCAGCCAACATAACCATCCGAGATCGAGTGAATAATAAAACTATAAGGCAAATTGTGGAAACGACACCTTGCACTTGATTCATCGAGAAACAGCAGATTAAGTGGTTTGGTCATCTTGTTAGAATGCCGCAAGATCAAATACCATCACAAGCACTACCTTCCAGAAAATCAGCTACAAGAGCAAGAGGAGGACCGATGAAAAATGGATCGACAACATTAAAGACACTCTACGCCTTCACGGCATGACAATAGTCAGTGGCAGCCAACGTGCACTGAATTGCAAATTTTTCCTCCCCACGCCGCTTAACGGTAAAAGTGGTTTATGATGATGATGATGATACATCGTATTATATTTCTTTTATTTTGTTATTATTTGAAATATGTATAAATCAAATGTTCAAACCGGAAAAACAATTAGAAATGACAAGACGCCAATGCGCATGCGCATTTTGCTGACCGGCCATGTTGTCAACACAATAATGACAACTCTCGGGTACGAACAAATTACACAACCCTTACTGTGGACAGGATGGCTGTTGTTAGTCAACAATAACCTGTTCATATTTCTTCGATGTTTCTGAAACACGAATGGCTTATATGAGTTCTAGTTCTTCGCGAGAGAACAAAAGTGGATTTTGGAAGAAGAACGCCGGCGGTGCACCAGGCAGGTAGGTTGACAAGTCGCTGGCTGTGGCTCTAATGGTGATGAGTGATGACGTTTCCGTAGATCATCCGATAGAATAAGAATGTCCCCTGAATTAATAGGTCTCGGAAAGAGTGCACAATGAGAAGTTCTCGTACTCAGCTGTGGTCAAGATATCTTCTTCTTTGAGGTCATCCTAGAAAATAAAAATTAAAAATGTTGCCAACTGAACTGAGGGCCTGGTGATCATCGACGTTTGTCGTCGTTTCCATGACATGAAGTCGAAGTGCATCTCATCTCTACATGAGAGACAAATAACAAATGTTCTGCATACAAATAAACCAGATCTTATATACACGCAACACTCAGGTTGAAAATTGTAATCAGAAATCATGTAGTCAGTCATAATCCAGCTCACTATCCTTTTTTAAGTCCCTGAAGTAGTCTGTTAGTATTAACTACAATTTGTGTAAACCCCCGTGTGGGTTCCGGGGCCCTATCATGGGGAAAACAAGAATAGACCCACTACCTCCCCAAAAGCATGTCGTAAGAGTCGACTAATTGGGAGCTTCCTTTGAAGTTGGAGTGCATCTGCCTGAGAGGCAATGAACCAACAGTCTGCATTCAAGTAAATCAGATCTGTAAAACTGATGCACACGCAACACTCAGGTTCTGGAGCAGGACTGCAGTCCAGAAGTAGACGAACAACCAGAACTTTCCGCCAGAGTGTACAGCTGGTGAACGCGAAGAAGAAGAATTTGTGTAAACTACAAACTATAAGGCAGCACGGAAATGCACAATAGACCACATCTTAATTTTGATATGTAAGTTGTAACCCAACCCACCCCATCATGTCCTAAAAGGCACCTGATGCTAACACACATCTGGTTATTCCATTCTGTAGAAAATTATAACTGAAAATCCAGCCAACGGGTCAGGTTTACAGAAAATTAACGCAAAATTAAAAGATGTTGTAAAGAAGATGTATGTAACAGTAAATCAGTCATCATTATCATAAAGTGATGTGAAGCAAGACCTTTACAGAACGTCACCTGGGTTTATTCATTATTTACAGCATACCTTTAATTCAAACCATCAAATTTTGAAAAGACACCCATCCTCAAGAGCAGAGTGGGCACAGCAAGTTATGGGGAACCATGAAACGACCTGCAGCTAACATGTGAGTTCACAGAGGTAACCCACCTGATGGTCTGATCTGAGCATATGAAACCGAACACAAAGAAGAAGAAGAAACCATCAAATTTCCCCTCGATATATTGATATGAGAAGGTGAAATCTCAAACCAGAATCAATCAAGTGTCTGTTTCACTATGAAACTTGGCTGTATTGGCTCTCTGACACATGATCTCTTCTCTTGGTTTTACTCTTTCTCAGACAGCTGTTCATCCTTCTTCTTTGTTCACCAGCTGTAAGCTCTGGTGAAAAGTCCTGCTTGTTTGTCCATGTGCAAATTTGTCATTGTGTCATGGCCTGAGTTTTCTGTGTTTGTCTGTTTTACTGACTTTATTTGTCTGTAGTTGGCTGTTCCTTGCCACTCTAGCAGATACACTCCAGCTTCGGAGAAAGCCTCCAGTTAGTTGACTCTTACAACATGCTTTTTCTGGAAGTAGTGGGTATATTCGTGATTTCCCCCACATTGGGGCCCTAGAACCCACACAGAGAGCTGTTCATCCGTCTCTTGATGTTTTCCACCCACCTGTATCATTGCCTACTTGTTCTCCTCGTCTCAAGCTTTTTATTTCAGTATGGTTTTTAAAAGATGTTTGCAGCCCATGAATCTTCCCTTTCATTGCCTTTCACTCTTGCTAGGCCCAGACAAAATTTCTTTATGTGTCCCAGTAACACGTGAGTGTTAAAATAATCCACTCGAGTCACATGACTTGTTAGTCAGTTAGATGTTCCAGTTTCATGGCAAACAGGTTACCCCATAATTGCTCTGGTAATGTAAAATGACCATTTTCCATGCATTCAGGCTTATTGGGCTAGACCTATATTTTTTTAGACCAATCGGCACTCGGTTGGTGATGTAGTCAACATCTTGCCGGCCACCTTTACTTTCCAGGACTCCGCTTGTGTCAACCTGGGAGACAAGGTAACTTTTTTTTGGGGAAAAAAAATAATTAAACCAGCTCCATTAGGACCCAAACTCATTACCTTCTGATCGGCAGGCGAGCATCTAGCTGCTACACCATGGCGGATACCACTCTCTTAACGTCAGTCAGTCAGTAGCATGTCCTTTGCAGAACCTCGCTCTCATAACAACCCTTGAAAAACAAGCAAGATGGCCCACGTCCGATGCACCTATCTGGAGATCATCCGCCACATCCTACACCCATCTTCTCTTTGGCCTTCCTCTCTTCCCAGGTATTTACCCCTCTTAATGTGTCAGTGAAAAAAAAAATCACAGAATTCCCTGCACTCTCCTGCTTGAAATAGATCAGTCCTGACAAAATCCAAGAGTCTCACTTATGAAGTCATATGTTTTATTTTAATGATCTGACTCAAATAAAAGTCAATTAATATGTTGACTTATTGTTGTCTTTCTCCTGATCCTGCAACAGAAGTAAACCAGTGTATGGAGCTCAGCACCCACCCCCTGTGACAAATGTAACCACGTAAGTTGACCTTTTTGTGTCACCACCTCCATCTTTTAGATCGTTGTGGGTATCACATATTATTTAAGAGGCTAACTGGGCCAAAACATAATCGAATAAGTCTGATGTGTCTGTTGGAATGCTCAAATATCACAGTTCTGAATAAAAACAATTTTATCAATAAAAAAAAAAAGATGTATATAAATGACGAGCAAGTATGCCTCGTTTTAGTGGAAGTGGAATAGCCACACAGCCATATCAAGCACATCATAAAAAGAGACTAATTAGTAATTAGGGATTTTTTCTTTAGAGCTGGCAGGGGCTTGCCTGAGAAGTGAGGAACCAGCAGTCTGCAAATAAGTAAGCCAGATCTGTAAAACAGATATGCATACAAAACTCAAAGTCGGGAACAAGATGAAAATGCAGAAATGGACGAACAACCAGAATTTTCCACTTTAGTTTATAATCAATAAAAACAAGGGCTCATGTGATTATGCCGCATGGCATAGACATATGCCCTTTAATTAAAAAAAAAAATTTTTGATTGCTGTAATTAGATGTAGAGGCCATATTCTTGATATTTTTCAAATGATAATTGATATATTTGTTTTATTATCATGCAAGAGTCTCTTTGTTTATGCTTACATTGTCTTAACATGAGCCAAACTACATTAATTCCTTACAAAATCTTCCCTGCAGACCAGGTTGGCCAACTCAGAAAGATGACAGAGGAAAGGGCAATAAAAGAGATTCCTTCCGCGACTTTGAAAATGAAACATCTGATGCGTGGGACGACGGTGATGATGATCTCATCCAGATGGCCAGCCTGAGAATCTCTCTTAGAGATGTGCAGACGTCTGCTAAAGCTGTGCTGGACAATCACAGCAAGAAGTCTCAGTCTTTCAAGGACGTCAAATTAAATTCTTCCTCAAATAAAAGCAGTAAGTTGTAACAGACTGACTGACTGATTTTCTACCCCACCAGGACATCAGACAAGCGATAAACACCCGATAACACAATGTGCCACCATGTGGGTGAGGATCAATGTGGAGAGGTCCCAGAAACCGCTTTCAGCCTTTAAGCCATATTTATGGCCAGGCTATATTGCGGCTCCTGGTAAAAGCCAGAGTAGGGCTTCAAATAACGCAAAATTTCATCCTAAGAAGGATGAGAAAATATACCAACTAGTTGTAACATTGTCATGCTTCACTTTATCAAAAATGTTGGTGTAATCTGTAAAGCACAAGACTGTTTGTGCAGAATTACTATTTTTCAAAATTAATTTACACGACATAAATGTTACATGGCTTTTTACCTTCACTAATTTCTGTTATTTTTGGCACATAAATCATTATCCACAAGTGATCTTCAGTGACACCAGTCTTGCTGCTTTTCTGACCATGGTATTCTGTGACATTTTACATTCCTTCATTTCCCTTTCTAGTGTCCTATCAAGTTTTCTAGGGTGGCCCATGTCTATCGTTTCCAAAGTGTCACGAGAAATTCTACAGACATATCGAAGCCATCTCTGTATTCTTTCATTGGTAAAATTCAGCAGTGATGAACATTTTGTATTCCTCCCCAGTTCTTCATTGGTGATCTTGTTTGGCAAATATATTACCTGGATCTCAAGCCAGAGTCTGAAGATTCTCAGCCCAGTGCTCGAACTCCGTAGCACAAGCGAGGATTCTGAAATACTCTCTGAGTAGATTTTAACTCAAAATTTTGCCTGGGCAGTGTCATTAGGCTACTCTTTTTTATTTTCAGGGTATGATTACCCGGTGAACGTGTGCCCCCCAAAAAGGCTTCTCGCCTTACTACCCAGCCGGCGTATGAACCCTGGACCTCCAGCACTCGAGGCGGAAGCCATACCTTGGGACCACTCAGACCCCCCACCCCAACCTAGTTAATTGTTAAATGAATGTGTCTGAATCAGTATGCATGTTTTTTCTTCTCTAGAAACAGCTAAAATGCGAGGGGTAAAAGTAAGGATAAGTGTAATCCTATCTGAGGTAGTTTTAATGCTGAATCTAATAAACAGTTTTGGCATTGTAGGTTTAGTTTTAGTTTATGCTCATCACTGCTTTCAGTTGCCCTCAACTTATTTTGTTTTCTTATGACAGGATTAAAGATTTTGGGAATGCAGAATCAGTTAACCATTTGAGTCCCAAGTAGATCTTAATTCATGGCTGTCTATCCTAAAGTTAGTGTGCCATAAAGCAGCAGTTAAGATTTATGGAACTGAAAAATACAGTTTTGCATTGGAGTGAGTTATAGTAACAAGTGAGATAGAATGCTTTATCATAACAAAAGAATGGGATTGAAAGAAATGTGTATTGCAGTGTTTCCCAAACTTGTCTTAGTTGCAGCGCTTTTCTTTTTCAGTTACAATTTTTCCACGGGGCCCTAACCTAAGTAAAAGTATGGCTATTAGTATGTAAGAGATCAAAACAAATTAAACTCGTGTATCTTCGCATATTTTGCGGCGTCCCTGTGAAGAGGTTGTGGCTTCCCTGGTGTATTGTGTAAAGAATAACCAATGTGTGTATTGAGTTCTTTGGCATTGAAAGAGTTCAGATAGATGCAGTTGCACCCTTTTTATGGCTGTGCAATCAATCAGTCAGGTGATGTCTGCGCAGTGAATGTTGGCTTCAGTGAATCTCCAACACTCTCTCTTGCCCTGGTTGTATACTCTCACGGTTGTTCATCCATGTCTTGATTTAGTCCTCCCACTTGTGTCACTGCCTACCTCTTGCTCACTTGCTTTTTACTTTTCCTTCTGTTATGGATTTTATACGAGTATTTTGTCTCTTAAACGCCTGAGAAAAATGTTGGATATAAAATGGGATGAATTCAGGAGCGCTGGAGAAATATCCAGGCAACCACTGGTAACAACAGTTTAAGACAAAGAAGATGGCCCTATGTTGGACACGTCCTGAAAAGAAACAAGCAGAGAATCACCAAGTACAAAACTAAATGGGAAATAAAGGGATTGAGGAGGCAAGGATATTTTAAAAAAACAACACACCTAGAAGGAATGTTGATGAGAGAGACTCTAAAGGTGTTGGATGAATTCTTCCATGGTATTAAATGGCTTGCACAGGATAGAAAGTAAAGTATAGGGCATATAGGACTAGACCTTTATTTTATATTTTATAGACCAGTTGGCACAAGAGGGGTGATGTGGTCAGCATCGTGCCAACCACCTTTACTTCCCAGGACTGCACCCGGTACTCACTCAAGGCTGGGTCGACCGGGGAGCCAAGGTCAATTTTTGAAAAAAAAAAGTCTCGAGCTTCTAGCCGCTCCGCCACGGCGACTGCACAGGATAGAAAGAAACAAAGAAATCGACTGCGAGCCCTACGTGACAAATAATGGCACAACAGGATCAGTGACTGTGTCTCTTAGCTGAAACATTTCTCTTATCACTGAAAATTGTCTTTCTTCACATTGCTCATTATATTGTTTTATTTGACCAGGTTCAAGTCAACCATTTTCACCCCATCCACATCACCATTCTGGCGGACCGGGTCTTGCTTTGAGGTTCGGCAGCGGGGGCAATCAACCGCTGAAACTGACCTCAATACGCTACGTCTCCATGACCCCACCAGAAACTGATGCAGCACGGATAGATAAATTCAAAGCAATCTTTGCTGAGCCTTCATTAGATCTGAGTAAGTAATTTTATGCAGACGTTGAAAAATAAAGTTATGATTTTAAATTTCTATGCATTATTGCTATATAAATGTAAATTATGTATGTAATTATACGCTCGAAAAATATACATTGGTGTTGATGTCTGTATATATCTATGTACATTTTAAATGTAATTTGTGAGATGCCTTCTGTATGGTAAGTACAAATGGAGCATGAATAATCTGGATTTTACACATATACAGTATATGAGTGTATCTTTAATTTTTAATTAAATTTTAATTCCGCATACTTTCCTATAAAAAATGTGAGAACAGTGAAAACTCATTGTGTTCACAGTTTGTAGAGCAGGGCTGTTCAACAGAGTTTACTCAGGGACCACAATTTCAAATCGTCATCCCCTTGTGGGATGCAATTTTTAGTTATTTTGAACCCCCACCCAGGCTTTTGCTGGGGGAACTGTAATATGGCCTAACGGCTGAATGGGGTTTCAGGGACCTCCTTTGCATGGTGGCACTTTGTGTCACCGGGTGTTTATAGCTTGTGTGGGGTACAACTTACATACATGCAATTTTGGAAATGGCAATCGTCACGGGCCAGAGGGCTGTGCCCCGGCATAGACATATCATTAATACAACGGGCAATGACCTGGGGGCTAAGTGTGGCCCTCTGGTGGCCAGTTTAATAGTCCTGTTGTAGAGGGTTACATCCCCTGTGTACATTCATCCTCTTGCCGTATTTACCTGTAACATTTTTGCAAGATAAATTAAATATACTTGATGCTAGATCACAACGGCTAGGTTTGAAAATTCATATAGGAAAGACAAAGATAATGAGAATAAATCAGGCAAATAATAATGTGGTTTCTCTTAATGGCACCCCACTTCAGGAGTCATACACCTATTAGGGCAGTAATAGATAAAGATGGGGGAACTGATAGAGATATTAAAATAATAATACAAAAGGCAAGAGGAGCTTTCATAGCACTAGGGAATTTGTGGAGGTCAAAAATCAGTACTTTGTATAGGGCGGAAACATGGAGAACAACTAAGGCAATAACTAATAAACTACAGACATTTATTAACTGGTGCATGCGCATAATAGAGGGAATTAAGTGGTATGATAGAATCACTATTGTAGAGCTTTGGGAGAGAACTAAGCAAGTTCCAGATGGACCAAAAGGTGAAGAAAATTTGCTGGCGTTGGACAGGACACACATTGAGAAAACCGTGGAACAATATAACTACAGTGTCTTTGCATTGGAACCCACAGAGGCATAGAAATAAAGGAAGGCCAAAAAACACACGGAGAAGAGAGCTGGAGAATAAAGTTAGAAAGATGGAGGAAAGGGGGGGGGGCATGGGGAGAGCTGCATTCGATAGCAAAAGATAGAATGACTTGCCGTGAGTTGGTTGAGGGCCTATGCTCCATTGGCGGCTAGAAAGGCAGAAGAAGAAAGGTGGCCGGCATGACGGGATGTTGACCACATCACCTACTGAGTGCCAGTTCGTCAGTATAGGTCTAACGCTCTTTGCCCAATATGCCTGAAGGCATGGAAAAGGGTCCTTTACTTTACTTTACTTTATTATGTGTGAAACACTTTACTTTACTTTATTATGTGTGAAACACTTTACTTTACTTTATTATGTGTGAAACACTTTAATTTACTTTATTATGTGTGAAACACTTTACTTTACTTTATTATGTGTGAAACACTTTACTTTACTTTATTATGTGTGAAACACTTTACTTTACTTTATTATGTGTGAAACACTTTATTTTATTATGTGAAACACTTTACTTTACTTTACTTTACTTTATGTGTGTGAAACACTTTACTTTACTTTATTATGTGTGAACACTTTACTTTACTTTATTATGTGTGAACACTTTACTTTACTTTATTATGTGTGAAACACTTTACTTTACTTTATTATGTGTGAAACACTTTACTTTACTTTATTATGTGTGAACACTTTACTTTACTTTATTATGTGTGAAACACTTTACTTTACTTTATTATGTGTGAAACACTTTACTTTACTTTATTATGTGTGAAACACTTTACTTTACTTTATTATGTGTGAAACACTTTACTTTATTTTATTATGTGAAACACTTTACTTTACTTTATTATGTGTGAAACACTTTACTTTACTTTATTATGTGTGAAACACTTTACTTTACTTTATTATGTGTGAAACACTTTACTTTACTTTATTACGTGTGAAACACTTTACTTTACTTTATTACGTGTGAAACACTTTACTTTACTTTATTACGTGTGAAACACTTTACTTTACTTTATTACGTGTGAAACACTTTGCTTTACTTTATTACGTGTGAAACACTTTACTTTACTTTATTAAGTGTGAAACACTTTACTTTACTTTATTACGTGTGAAACACTTTACTTTACTTTATTATGTGTGAAACACTTTACTTTACTTTATTATGTGTGAAACCCTTTACTTTACTTTATTACGTGTGAAACACTTTACTTTACTTTATTATGTGTGAAACACTTTACTTTACTTTATTACGTGTGAAACACTTTACTTTACTTTGTTACGTGTGAAACACTTTACTTTACTTTATTATGTGTGAAACACTTTACTTTACTTTATTATGTGTGAAACACTTTACTTTACTTTATTACGTGTGAAACACTTTACTTTACTTTATTATGTGTGAACACTTTACTTTACTTTATTTTGTGTGAACAGAAGATAACATTGAATGTAAATAATAATCATGCTGAGCTTCACAAAATTGACCAGGAAAGAAGGAAGTGAATGCAGAAAGAGATAGCTGTCAGTAAAATGTAATACAGCCGAACAAGATAGCTGTATCAGTAAAATGTAATATCTGACCAGCATAAATGATGCTATAATTATCTATACATTAGGTGTTGTTGTACTGAATAGAAGTTAAAGTTAGACGCAATTGTCACACCGTCGTTTATAAACCTGTATCCTGTGATTGTCATTGTCCTCTTGTGCCATTATATGTTACTATTCCTCTGTCATTAATGAATTTCAGTCCAGCACCTTTGGCATCTCTAATCAGCGTTCGCATTTTAGGGTTTCGTTTGGACATGCTCGCTTCCTAATCTCTTTATTACCCATTTTAGTGCCTTTTGTTGATTCTCTACCCCTTTCTTCTCAGGATGTCTTCAGGATAGTACCATCTTCATTTGTTCTTCTTCATGTTCACCAGCTGTAAACTCTGGCAGAAAGTTCTGGTTGTTCATCCACTTTTGTACTGCAGTCCTGTTCCAGAACCTGAGTGTTGTGTGTGCATCCGTTTTCCAGATCTGACTCATTTGTATGCAGACTGCTGGTTCCTGCCTCTCAGGCAGATGCACTCTGACTTCGAAGGAAGCTCCCAGTGAGTCGACTCTTACGACATGCTTTTGGGTAGGCATTGGTTCTGTTCTTGTTTTCCCTATAATAGGGCCCCGGAACCCACACAGGGAATCTTAATTTGTTTTAAAATTGTTGTTACCAGTGTTTGCCCAGACAGTTCCGTTACTTCTTCGCCTCATGGGAACCACACAAATGCTAACCCTATAATTTATTTTTTATTGATTAATCAGTGATTGATGGATCCTGTGCTTACCTCCGTATGTTGAAAGAAATTAACCGAGCCATACAAAAACAGTTAAGACAGCAGATTTGACTTTCATATTAACTGTTTAATTTGCCATGTTTTGTGGTTTATTACCATTCTATTTTCAGCTGAACTTCGCAAACTTTGTTGGTCAGGCATTCCTAAAGCTGTCCGACCTACAGCTTGGAAAATATTATCAGTAAGTTGATTTTACAGCTTCTGTTTACTTTGATTTGTTTATTTTACTTTGTTTTATGAGTTTTTGTAATTGTTTTCAACTTCAGAATACCATATACTAAGATAATCAAGTTATTTATTATTAGCAGTATCATATGTTCATATAATACTGGTTGTACAGTGAGTGTCTTTTTGTGTGTGTTGCAAATGTAGTTCAGAAAAGTGGTTTTATATAGTGATTGCAAAAACTTTTCCTATCTGATCATTAACTTTTCTTTAGCTGGGTTCCGGAATTGTCAACATACCTGTAGAAAACGTAAATCAAGAGAATCCTATATTACTGTAAATCACTACATTAGTCACAAGAGTAATTTTGTTAACCCTGTCACCCTAGTGACCAAGAAAAAAATAGTGCACTGACCTGTAACTAGGGAATCACCCCCCCCCCCCCCACCCGAATAAAAAAATCAGGTGCTTTATTAATATCCTACCACAAACAGGGGAAATCCACAGGTCACGGGACAGTCTAATATTTCAGGAGGTGGTAGGTAGGCGGCATGCTTTTGTGGGACCTAGGCTGCACTCTCTCGTGGAACAAAGGTGGGTTGGGGTTAGGACCAGTTCTAGATGTTTTAGGGTCGTTAAAAGCATCAGAAAGCCGGGAAACCCAGTCTTACCACTCTCTAAAATGTTGGACTGTCCTGTGACGTCATCTGGGGTAGGATATTTATAAAGAACCAAAAATCCTATTTAGAAGAAAAAGCTCTTTTACACAAACACACCCTCACACATACAAATCATAATAATTTATCAACTGAAACAGTGTTAAATTTAAGAACATTTGGAGTCAGTAAATATGAAGGCAGCAGAGAATTACTGGGTCACGTCTTATGCAAGCGCAAAAATAGATATTTACGATGACTTTTTAAAAAAAATAACCGAATGACCTGATGCAAGTTAACACTTCGGAAAATTACATTGTCCTAATTTCTATTAAATAAAGTTTTTTTTTTCAAGAAAACTCCTCCAAAGGCTTTATTTTAGTAACTGTAGTAATTTTTGGCCCTTGTTATGAAGCGAATGAACATATACGAAGCTTGCCCTCCATGTTATGAAGCAAATGTTCTAATGTATCGCCTACTTGCTGAGTGTCTAGAGATGTTGGGATCTCAACACCTTGTCTCCATTAAACACAATCAACTGGAACATTCTGAAATATATACCAAATTCTAACAAACAATATAAGCTTTCTCCAGAATAAAATAATACACATTATTACAACTAAAAATCACACACATCTGAACTCTATCACAGACTGAGAGACACTAACCCACAGATTCCTTCCAGCCCAGTGTCCGGCCACGCATGAGTCTTGCTAGATCCGTGCAAACCACTGTTAGCCATGAAACTCAAGAAACACCTCTTTCCCAACTTTGTGCACAGCGTTGACCTTTTTTGCACTCATGTCTCATCTCAAGCAACATGGACCGTTTTCACGTGTTCCTTTTACCACCATCATCCAGCGCGTTTACGACCAGCGTAGGCGATCACGCCTCTGACGTCTGATACAATTGAACAGCAAAGTGAATTAAGCACACTACAGCCCTTCTCAACCTAGAGATGGCCAGCCGGTACTGCGGAGGTTGCAGTTTAACAGTTGATTCACAACAATTTATGCCTAGATGATCTGATTATCTATAAAGATTGTTCGGTGTTAACTGGAAAGAGAAGTGCTTGGGGGTTTGTAGCGAAAGCCAATGGAAAATCTGTAGTGCAAGACAGCCTAGCATACGACACCACAACATCTAGCATGAGAATAGAGGTGGAGGCGGTAACTGTAGCTCTCCCATGGCTAGAGAACAAGATGTTGTAACTGTAACAGACTCTGAAAGCATACTGAGAAAGGTGAAGACATGGATGCTTTGAGCAGAGTGGCAAGCTTTACCGAGAAGGTCATGTGTAGTAAGCATTTTTTTTTATCTTTTCTTCGGGATGCTGGCGTGGTGGGTAATGAACAGGCAGACAGATTGGCTGGATCTGCACCAATCAGTGGTGAATTGATACATCACAAGGCAGATGTGGTCAAGGCCCTTTGGGAACAAGCAGCGGAATCAGTAGAGAAAGAAGATTATTATGGCCTGGAGAGAATGGGGCACCTGGGTGTAACCAGAGGGTCTGGCTAACTGCACTCAGAGGAAAGGCAAGGCAGACATAAAATCAGATTGTGACTGAAGTTCCATCAGTATTGGAACTTTGCGCTGACTGATGAAGATAAGGATGGAGCACACATGGAAATGCTCAGAGTGCTGTGATGTCAATTGTTGACTCAGCTCAACTCAATTCTTAACCAAGTGGTCTAGAATCGGCTAGTCTGTTTGCCTTCGCTTTTCCCCACACACCTGCATGTTTTGGAGAAATTATCCAAAGGACCCTTATGCCTTGCTCCACCTTTCTTAACATGCTCTGTGAGTCAGATACAATGACGACATCATGTGTGTACAGCTGATTCTGAAGATTATTTATGAACATTTAGTAAGAAGATTCACAGGATTGTAATCAAAGACTTGAGAGAAAAAAAGAGATTTATATGAGATTTTCAGTGCAGTGACAAGGTAGCTTAACATGTCAGAAACTGCTCCCTTGGAGAACAAAAGAAGTTGAAGGAACCAGCCCCAGCTTTGGATACCACTGTTGAAAACAGTGCAAGGTGGTTTGCAGTCAAATTGCCCTCAGCTGGGATCGAACTATGTCTCTCGGAATTACATACCATGTTTGCAACGCCTAAGCCACAGACGCCAAATGTAATATCTAAAGACATGGCATTTTGAAGAATAAAAATAAATTATGTCCGTGTAAAAGGTTATTATGTTTTAAAACAGTTTGTCTCAGCACTTTTGGGTCACATTTTGTATGTTACCAAAGAGTACTTGCCATACATATTACAGTTGATAAATGACAGATTTGAACTGAGGAGCAAAAGAATATTTGCAATTAGGGGGGGGGGGGGGATTGCGTTCAAATTTAAGAGTAAATTTATGTTAAAATTTAGGAATAGAATCATGTTTAAATAATGCATATAAGAATTGAGGAGTAAAATACATTTGAAATTAAAGAGTAAAATACATTAGTATTAAAGAGTGAAATACATGAGTATTAAAGAGTAAAATATGTTGGAATTAAAGAGTGAAATACATGAGTATTAAAGAGTAAAATATGTTGGAATTAAAGAGTAAAATATGTTGGAATTAAAGAGTAAAATACGCTAGAATTAAAGAGTAAAATACATTGGAATTAAAGAGTAAAATACATTAGAATTTAAGAGTGAAATATGTTAGAATTAAAGAGTAAAATGCATTGGAATTAAAGAGTAAAAATACATTGGAATTAAAGAGTGAAATACATTAGAATTTAAGAGTGAAATACATGAGAATTAAAGAGTAAAATATGTTAGAATTAAAGAGAAAAAAAAAAAAAAAAAAGAAAAAAAGAAAAAAAAAAAAAAAAAAAAAAAAAAAAAATGCATTGGAATTAAAGAGTAAAAATACATTGGAATTAAAGAGTAAAATACATTAGAATTAAAGAGTAAAATACATTGGAATTAAAAATTAAAATACTTTAAAAATGAAAAGTAAAATGCGTTAGAATTCATGCATGTTTGTGTATTTTTACCACAGGGTTACCTTCCCACAGCAGCAGACAGAAGACAGGAGACTCTAGAAAGAAAGCGCAAGGAATATTTCGGCTACATTGAACAGTATTATGAGACTAGATACCAAGATTTGCATGAGGAGACATTCAGACAGGTAGGGCTTTAACAATAGCATCAGTGAGGTCCTTTAGGATATTGACATGGTCTAATAATAGGTTTATAAATTGTATTGACTTCTTCCTTCCTCTTCTTCTATTTCCTCCTCCTTCTTCTTCTTTCTCTTCATCTTTCTTTTCTTCTTCTCCTACTCCTCCTATTTGTCTTCCTCCTACTTCTCTTCTTTCTCCTCCTCCTTCTCTTCTTTCTCCTCCTCCTTTTCTTCTTCCTCTTCTTCTTTTTCCTCCTCCTCATCTTCTTGCCTTCCCTCCTCCTCTTCCTCCTCTTTGTTCTCTGTTATGGGATTGAGGATGAAAGAGCCATTGCCTCTCTAAAAAGCATGTTGTAAGAGTCGTCTAATTAGGGATTTCCATTAAAGTCAGAGTTGAGTGCATCTCTCTGAGACCAGGAACCAGCAGTCTGCAAACATATTAGCTAGATCTGTTAAAATATGTGTACGCAAAACTCAGTTCTGGAACAAGACTAAATTCCTCAACTGGACAAACAGCCATACATTTTTGCTAGAGTTTAAATCCTAGTGAACGCAAAGAAGAAGAATGTACAACAACTTAAAAAAAAAAAAATCATTCAAAGTACATAAGACAGAAGTGTGTGAAAGATATGACCAACTAACAACATAATACGACATTGACTGTAACCAGATGTTGGTGTTATACTGCTGTTATACTGCCATCTTTTTGTTTGATTTTGATTTATTTATTAGCCAGCTCTTCTATTCACAGCAAGGAACTCAGTTTTAGGGTTTCACATAAGTTATGTTTATATGATATGTTGTACATGACTGCAAACGTTTCAGTGTGAGCCTTCAATTAGGAAGAACAGCTGGAGTTATGCTTGTGATGGTGATATTTTTAGCTGTCAAAGGGCAAATAGATCATCGCAATCTGGGGGGAGGGGGGAATGTTGAGTGTGTTGAATGCTGACTACCTGAATGTTGAGTGTGTTGAATGCTGACTACGTGAATGTTGAGTGTGTTGAATGCTGACTACCTGAATGTTGAGTGTGTTGAATGCTGACTTCCTGAATGTTGAGTGTGTTGAATGCTGACTTCCTGAATGTTGAGTGTGTTGAATGCTGACTTCCTGAATGTTGAGTGTGTTGAATGCTGACTTCCTGAATGTTGAGTGTGTTGAATGCTGACTACCTGAATGTTGAGTGTGTTGAATGCTTACTTCCTGAGTTCTGGAAGCTCCAGCTGTGGTCACAGTCAGGTCGCTCCATGCTTCTTCCTCTTGTGATCGCTCTCTGAGGTACACCGACAGACAAGTTCTTATGATAAAATTCACTGTTGTTAGCTCCATGTAACTTTGAATATGGTGTTAACTCATTGGGCCAGTATTTCCACCTGAATTGGCTGTACAAGTGGGCCAGTATTTCCTTCTGAATTGGCTGTACAAGTGGGCCAGTATTTCCTTCTGAATTGGCTGTTCAAGTGGGCCAGTATTTCCTTCTGAATTGGCTGTACAAGTGGGCCAGTATTTCCTTCTGAATTGGATGTACGAATGGGCCAGTATTTCCTTCTGAATTGGATGTACGAATGGGCCAGTATTTCCTTCTGAATTGGATGTACGAATGGGCCAGTATTTCCTTCTGAATTGGATGTACGAATGGGCCAGTATTTCCTTCTGAATTGGCTGTACAAGTGGGCCAGTATTTTTTTCTGAATTGGCTGTACAAGGGACATTCTTGCAGGACATGTTCTGCAGATTGTGCAGGCACATGGTCACAGTGGGGAACTACTTAGATGAAGCCTGTGCATATGCTTGCTAAGTTTGTTATTCCCTGTCCTGAGGTGTATGTAGAATGATGGATGATCAGTCTGTACCGGTTAGGTAAGTGGTACTCTGAGTTCACCTGTGACACTTGGCTCCATGCTCTGTGAAATACTTGGCTCCATTCTTAACTGTGACACTTGGCTCCATGCTCTGTGTGGTACTTGGCTCCATGCTCTGTGTGATACTTGGCTCCATTCTTAACTGTGACACTTGGCTCCATGCTCTATGTGACACTTGGCTCCATGCTCTGTGTGATACTTGGCTCCATTCTCAACTGTGACACTTGGCTCCATTCTAAACTGTGACACTTGGCTCCATGTTCTGTGTGATACTTGGCTCCATTCTTAACTGTGGTACTTGGCTCCATGCTCTATGTGACACTTGGCTCCATGCTCTGTGTGACACTTGGCTCCATGCTCTGTGTGATACTTGGCTCCATGCTCTATGTGACACTTGGCTCCATGCTCTGTGTGATACTTGGCTTCATGCTCTATGTGACACTTGGCTCCATGCTTTGTGTGATACTTGGCTTCATGCTCTATGTGACACTTGGCTCCATGCTCTGTGTGATACTTGGCTCCATGCTCTATGTGACACTTGGCTCCATGCTCTGTGTGACACTTGGCTCCATGCTCTGTGTGATACTTTGCTCCATTCTCAACTGTGATACTTGGCTCCATGCTCAGTGTGATACATTGCTCCATTCTCAACTGTGATACTTGGCTCCATGCTCTGTGTGATACTTGGCTCCGTTCTCAACTGTGATACTTGGCTCCATGCTCTGTGTGATACTTGGCTCCATTCTCAGTTGTGATACTTGGCTCCATGCTCATTGTTGAGTTGAGTTGTGTTGATTCAAGAACCAACATCACAGCACTCAAAGCATTCCTATAAGCGCTCTGTCCCCATCTTTAGCAGCCAGCAAAGAGTTCCAATACTAATGGTGCCAGTAGCATTCTGATTAAAGTCAGTCTTGCGTTTCCTCTGAGCCTCGAGCATCTGCCAGAACCTCTTGTCATTCCCCACTGCATTAATCTCACCAGACTGTGTGATTCATCTGCTCATTGTGATACTTGGCTCCATGCTCAGTGTAATTCTTGGCTCCATACTCAATTGATACTTGGCTCCATACTCAGCTGATACATGGCTCCATTCTCAACTGATAGATGGCTCCATTCTCAACTGTAATACTTGGCTCCATGCTGTGTGTTATACTTGGCTACATTCTAAACTGTAATAATTGGCTCCATGCTGTGTGTAATACTTGGCTCCATTCTAAACTGTAATACTTGGCTCTATTCTAAACTGTAATACTTGGCTCCATTCTAAACTGTAATACTTGGCTCTATTCTAAACTGTAATACTTGGCTCCATTCTAAACTGTAATACTTGTCTCCATTCTAAACTGTAATACTTGGCTCCATGATGTGTGTAAAACATGGCTCCATTCTAAACTATAATACTTGGCTCCATGCTGTGTGTAATACTTGGCTCCAATATCAACTGATATTTGGCTTCATTCTAAACAATAATACTTGGCTCCATTCTAAACTGTAATACTTGGCTCCATTCTAAACTTTAATACTTGGCTCCATTCTAAACTGTAATACTTGGCTCCATTCTAAACTGTAATACTTGGCTCCATGCTAAACTGTAATACTTGGCTCCATGCTGTGTGTAATACTTGGCTCCATGCTGTGTGTAATACTTGACTCCAATCTCAACTGATACTTGACTCCATTCTAAACTGTAATACTTGGCTCCATTCTCAGCTGTGATACTTGGCTCCATGCTATGTTTGATACTTGGCTCCATGCTCAATTGTGAAACTTTGCTGCATGTTCACTGTGATACTTGGCTCCATGCTCACTGTGATACTTGACTTCACTGTTTCAGATACACATTGATATCCCCCGCATGAACCCGTTAATCCCCATCTTTCAGCAGCTCATAGTCCAAGAAGTGAGTAGATTCAGTCACTGCTGCCAGATTTTTTTAAAAATTAGGTTAACCTCACCAACCCATAAATGTCAGTTTTTTTTCTCTCCAAAGTGACTTTTGCACGACTATTTCCTTTGATGTTTCAGTTCTCTAACACTTTTATTGTAATGTTGTGTCTGTGTGTTGTCATAATATATTCTGTGAAAATATTGTAGAAATAGTTATTCTCACTTTTCAGTACTGATATCATTTTGGTTTTAAATACATAGTGATAGAATAAGATAACACAGACATTTTTTTTTTTTTAGATTCTGCCAGTAAATAATATATTTGAAAAAAAAAATTTGTAGAAAAAGTTATCCTCACTTTTCAGTTCTGATAGTTTTGCTTATTAAAAACATTTTGATAGAAAAAAATTAGCGTAACTATATTTGTGATAGTATTTTTTATTATATTGAGTTTGCTAGTGAAGTGATGGTTGTTTTCTAGACCTACACATACTAATTCTTGTTAGCAGTTGATAAATTAATTGAAGCAGAATGTTTTAATGAATTTCCTAACTAAATGTCATAACAAAAGTTGACTGATTTCACTTAAAAGTAGTATTACAACTCAGGAAATAAACTCAGCGAAACATAATATTAACATTTACCATAATTTTAAGCTTTCTAAGGCTGTTTAGCTTATTTCATTCAGAGAAACTTTCAACATATACTACATATAGATATATTTTTTATTTCATTAGCAAATTTTAGATTTGTTTGAAAAAGAATCACTGCAGATTGATAAATGTTGTTTTGACATTGTGCACGAATATTAACATCTCTTGTGCAGTGTGAGGTCGCATGTTGCTGATTCTGCCTACCTAAGTGAATGCTTTCTTGTGTTTTTTCAGTTGCTCTTCTTACTTGTTGACTTTTTCTCATTTCTTTATTTGCCAGGAAATTTGAAGCATGCTTTTGTTTTTCTAAATTCAGTTTCATGCAGCAGGTCATGCGCAGGAAATATCCTAACACAGCTCGCTTCAAAGACTTTTGCTCTTTCACCATTTCTACTACCGTGTGTGTGTATATAATGTCTTTGATTTTTCTTCTTCTGCTTCTTTCTTCTTCTTTGCGTTCACCAGCTGTAAACTCTGGTGGATAGTTCTGATTGTTCGTCCACTTCTGGACTGCAGTCCTGTTCGAGAACCTGAGTGCTGCGTGTGTATCCGTTTGACAGATCTGACACATTTATGTGCAGACTGTTGGTTCCTTGTCTCTCAGGCAGATGCGATCCGACTTCGAAGGAAGCTCCCAATTAGTCAACCCTTACGACATGCTTTTGGGTAGGCAGTGGGTTTATTATTGTTTTCCCTATAATAGAGCCCGGAACCCACACGTGGGTTGTTAATTCTGAGTTGAGTTTTAAGAACTGACATCACAGCACTCAGGATATCCCCATAAGAGCTCAGTCTCTAATTCTTTGGGTAAAATAGTGCCAGTAGCAGTTTAATTATATGTCCTTCCTGCCTTTCCTCTGTGTGTAGTGTAGATTGCTGACCAGATCCTCTGGGGACTCCCAGCTGTACCATTCTCTGCAGACCCCAATAATCTGTTTGTGCCTCCGCATTGTTCCCTTGCACCCCGGAGGGCATCGAACCCATCTAGCTTGTCATGCATACATTCACCACCCTTTGCTGCTGAACCAGCCAATCTGTCTGTCATGCATACATTCACCACCCTTTGCTGCTGCTGAACCAGCCAGTCTGTCTGTCATGCATACATTCACCACCCTTTGCTGCTGCTGAACCAGCCAATCTGTCTGTCATGCATACATTCACCACCCTTTGCTGCTGCAGAACCAGCCAGTCTGTCTGTCATGCATACATTCACCACCCTTTTGCACCAGCCAGTCTGTCTGTCATGCATACATTCACCAGCTGCTGAACCAGCCAATCTGTCTGTCATGCATACATTCACCACCCTTTGCTGCTGCAGAACCAGCCAGTCTGTCTGTCATGCATACATTCACCACCTTTGCTGCTGCAGAACCAGCCAGTCTGTCTGTCATGCATACATTCACCACCCTTGCTGCTGCAGAACCAGCCAGTCTGTCTGTCATGCATACATTCACCACCCTTTGCTGCAGAACCAGCCTATCTGTCTGTCATGCATACATTCACCACCCTTTGCTGCTGCAGAACCAGCCAATCTTGTCTTCATGCATACATTCACATACACCCTTTGCTGCAGAACCAGCCAGTCTGTCTGTCATGCATACATTCACCACCCTTTGCTGCTGCAGAACCAGCCAATCTGTCTGTCATGCATACATTCACCACCCTTTGCTGCTGCAGAACCAGCCAATCTGTCTGTCATGCATACATTCACCACCCTTTGCTGCAGAACCAGCCAGTCTGTCTGTCATGCATACATTCACCACCCTTTGCTGCAGAACCAGCCAGTCTGTCTGTCATGCATACATTCACCACCCTTTGCTGCTGCAGAACCAGCCAGTCTGTCTGTCATGCATACATTCACCACCCTTTGCTGCTGCAGAACCAGCCAATCTGTCTGTCATGCATACATTCACCACCCTTTGCTGCTGCAGAACCAGCCAGTCTGTCTGTCATGCATACATTCACCACCCTTTGCTGCTAATCTGTCTGTCATGCATACATTCACCACCCTTTGCTGCAGAACCAGCCAATCTGTCTGTCATGCATACATTCACCACCCTTTGCTGCAGAACCAGCCAGTCTGTCTGTCATGCATACATTCACCACCCTTTGCTGCTGCAGAACCAGCCAGTCTGTCTGTCATGCATACATTCACCACCCTTTGCTGCAGAACCAGCCAATCTGTCTGTCATGCATACATTCACCACCCTTTGCTGCTGCAGAACCAGCCAATCTGTCTGCCTGTTGAAAGCAGTTCAAAGTCCTTACTTGCCAACAGTTTGAGTTCAAACCCACATGACCTGGAGTATTTGAAATTGTAAAGGCCGTTCCTCTCTGACTTGTATATAACCTTCCAGCATTGGTCCAGCTCTCTCTCTCTCTCTCTCTCTCCCTCTCCCTCTCCCTCTCTCTCTCCCCCTCTCTCTCTCTCTGTGTGCATGTGTGTGTGTGCGCACGCACATGCTTGCTTGCTTGCTTGCTTGCTGTGTGAGGGTAAGTGTGCTTGTATGTGTATGTGTGTCTGTGATGTATTTTTAACAATGGGTCCCCAAAACCAACAGAGAGACATATCACAGCTTTTATTGTTAGGGTCCTAGTTTTCTACAGAAAGTATAGAAGAAATGCAAAGACTGCTTAACAATTTTCAAACCGCCTAGTTCATTTTCAAATCAAACTGGATGATTTTCAAACCACCCAGTTACTTTTCCTAACAAACTGAGATTTTTGTTACTGTCCCGATAATCTTTGTTAATCTATTATATTGATGTATGTTGTGTTTTCAGAGAGTTTCAATTACCATAACAGACCTGTCCATACATTATAGTCAATGTTTTATGTGTCAACACATTGTGTTAAGTCTGTTTGTATCATGTATTAATTCACACACATAATTTTAAGGAACAATGTTTAATTTTTTTTTTTTTTTATTTTATTTTAATTTTTTCTTATTTCCCCCCTCCCCATCCTGTTGCTTATACTTACACATCACCATTTGCTAAAATCTGCCCTAGAATATTGCTGCAGTAGCTTCAGTCTCTACTGCTTCCTCAATAACAGTCATTTTGCAGTTTCTCACTTGTGATTGGTTACTTCTTTTCACTGCACCCAGTACTAAAACTGCGGCATTGTTGGTACTGTGATTGGCTGGCAGCATGATTATGTCATTTACATTTTTATTTCACATTGTCAAAACAGGTTCTGATTAGTCCGGCAGCAGCCTATGAGAATGCTTCTTCATAAACTGGAAATCGGGCATAGTGAATCAGTAAATCAGTTTTCTTTAGTTGTGATAAAATCATATCCAAAGGACAGTAACGATGACACTCTGAAGAAGAAAGGAATGATTATAAACTATTCCCTATTAATAGATCTCTCATTACAGGATATCTGAAGAAAGCAGTAACGACATGACATTTTATCAATGAAAGGAATAATTCCTAACTACTCTCCTGAATTAATCCATCTTTACAGAACATGTGCAGGAAAGTAATTCCAGTTTTCTGTTTGGGAAAGTAATAATTCCATACTATTCCCCTTAATTAATCTGTCTTTACAGATTCTAAAAGATATACCTCGCATGACCACATTAGCCCATTTGTTTCAAGTAAAGCCAGTTCAGGAAGTAAGTAAACTCATGAATGCACCAGTAGTTTGTTTCCTAAGCTCAAAATATCACCCCATTAACTCTTGCTAGAGGAGATAACTCTACCCTTGCTCATCAGGAGACCAGAGTAGTTGTTGCATGAACTTGCATGTTTGTCATCGTAGAATGTTTATTACCCCCCTTCTTTTAAATGTAGCTGGTGTTTATTGTAACTGGTTTTCTTTCACCGGGTAAAGCTGTTTCTATATAGGAATTTAATATCTTTTTTTTTAAACGGGAAAAATTAGTTAATGGTAACATGTGACATATTTTAAATCAGTAATATCTGTGGAATTCTTTGAATAAGGTGATTTTTTGTTTTTTCAAGTGAAGAGAGAAAAATATGTATGGTAATTGAAAAGCTGCATATTTTAGGTTTAATTTGAAATAAAAGATTGCATTGATTTTTGATGATTAAGACAAAGAGAGACACCCTGGTTCTCCAGGTTGGGGGTTGAAGCATGGGGTAGACACCCCTACCTTCGTAAAACTTCATCTCGTCACGAAACAGATATCTAAGCCTCGATTTCAGATGGTAAAGACTTGGTGTCACCAACTGGAAAGAAAAGGCCAACCAGAGAGATGAATGGAGGCGGGCGATGTCTGCAGAAATGAACCTCAAGGGCTCGGAATGCTGAAGAAGAAGAAGTTTTACTGTCCTCCCCTTGGGTTTAAAGTAAGCTCAGGCAGTTTGGTAGTAGGCCACTTTGCAGTAATTTTAACAATGGTTTCAGCATCGTACCCTTAAAAAACGAAACATTGTGGCATACTACTGAATTAAAAATACAGTGAACCTACAAATGTGCAGTATATTGAAGAGAATATGCAACTAATTTAACTCTCAAATGAGATCAGAAGAGACAATGACATGATGCAATCAGATCATGATTGTCTCGCCAAGAGACTAAGACAATAATATAAACAAGTATCCAAAAAGTGGCCGGATAATCACTCCAGATTTTCTCCCCAAGACTCGCTTTATATTGTGGACAGACCTTGCCACCATATGTTCAAAGTGTTTGGCGTGGTAAACATGGAGATGTGTCCCTACAACGTGGCTCCATCTAATGCAGAGCATCTACTGACTCTTAACACTGTATGCGACTAACAGAGAAACCATCTAATGCAGAGCATCTACTGACTCTTAACACTGTATGCGACTAACAGAGAAACCATCTAATGCAGAGCATCTACTGACTCTTAACACTGTATGCGACTAACAGAGAAACCATCTAATGCAGAGCATCTACTGACTCTTAACACTGTATGCGACTAACAGAGAAACCATCTAATGCAGAGCATCTACTGACTCTTAACTCTGTATGCGACTAACAGAGAAACCATCTAATGCAGAGCATCTACTGACTCTTAACACTGTATGCGACTAACAGAGAAACCATCTAATGCAGAGCATCTACTGACTCTTAACACTGTATGCGACTAACAGAGAAACCATCTAATGCAGAGCATCTACTGACTCTTAACACTGTATGCGACTAACAGAGAAACCATCTAATGCAGAGCATCTACTGACTCTTAACTCTGTATGCGACTAACAGAGAAACCATCTAATGCAGAGCATCTACTGACTCTTAACACTGTATGCGACTAACAGAGAAACCATCTAATGCAGAGCATCTACTCACTCTTAACACTGTATGCGACTAACAGAGAAACCATCTAATGCAGAGCATCTACTGACTCTTAACACTGTATGCGACTAACAGAGAAACCATCTAATGCAGAGCATCTACTCACTCTTAACACTGTATGCGACTAACAGAGAAACCATCTAATGCAGAGCATCTACTGACTCTTAACACTGTATGCGACTAACAGAGAAACCATCTGGCCTGTTACAACCTCAGTGAAGACAAAGCTGTATGATATGGTTCTTGGGAAGATTTGGACTGCATGATAGCGTTCGTCAAGGCTGCCAGCCTCCTGGTATAAATTTTCTGACAGAAGAAGACAAAAAAAGAGGGTCAGTTATTTTCAGAAAGGCATAATTTAATATATTTTTTTTAAAGGAAGATGTCTTATCAACGCAAGATAAACACTTTCAGCCCTAGCATGTTTCACTCACAAATCTTCATTTATCATGAAACAGTATGACCAAATAATTATTGCAATGTGCCTTATAAAAAGAGAGAGGTAATTGCCACTGGGGTAGCCAGGTTTTGTTAGTATGCACTGACTAAGCACAAAAGTAAAATAACATGTGATACATTGTTGGGGTCCCACAGGGAAAAGTTATTTCCACATCACTTGTTTATTGGGGCTGAAAGAGTGAAGCCAGATTATTTTCTTCATCTGTTGGAAGTGGCTTAGCAGATTCTATATATTTATGTTAAAAAAATGGGTGCCTGCAGTTGATCTAATACTTACAAGTAACTTACTCACTTAGTCGCACCTTTATTACCTTGGGGTGTAGAGGTTTGCCAGAGATCGCCAGACGTCTCTATGAGCAGTTTTTTTTTCCTGGCTTTGTTCTATTCCAGTCCTCTGTCAGTTAGCTTACAAGTAACAACAACATGAACTCTGACTAGAAGGCACAGTCTTTCCCTTTCTTTTCGGTGAACTTTTTAGTCATAGTTTATTCTGTATTAAGTTACTTTTTTTTTCTTCTTTATCTTCTTCACTTCCTGTTGTAGCTCTTCAGGTCTCAATGTAGACATAAGGTTCTGCTTCTGGCTCTTCTGACTGCCTTGATCATGTTCTTATAAAGTTTCTCTGATGCTGTATTACCATCTTGTTCTTGGTCTACACCTTGCTCTGCATCCGTCTCCTCTTTTGGCATATGCGTGTATGTTGTGACGTCACAAAGCATTCTCTCTAACCAGGAAGACCATTTGATTTGTTTGCTGCCTTTGTATGTAATTTAGAACTAGTTCTGTGCCAACCCTTTCTGTATAACTTAATTCCTGATTTCATCTCTTCTGGTAATTCCTGCAGCCCTTCTTAGACATGTCAGTTCCAGAAGCTACTTCTGTATATGATTCTTCAACTTAGCATTGTGGGATCTTGCTGTATGATTTTGATAGTATGGCAACCATTAACATAAAACCATGGGCAGTTGGATTTGCTGTTATGTGTTTGATAGATTTTTTGCTTATACTGTATCAGTAGATAGTAGTCGCATAGCTTTACTAATATAATATGTATGAGCATTTTTATGTAGACTAGCTTTACCAATGTGAGTATTTTCATGTAGATTGTAATCCCCATAGATTTACTAATGTCAGCATTTGTATGTAGATTGTAGCTTTACTAATGTAAACATATTCATGTAGATTGTAGCTTTACTAATGTAAACATATTCATGTAGATTGTAGCTTTACTAATGTAAACATATTCATGTAGATTGCAGCTTTACTAATGTAAACATATTCATGTAGATTGTAGCTTTACTAATGTAAACATATTCATGTAGATTGCAGCTTTACTAATGTAAACATATTCATGTAGATTGTAGCTTTACTAATGTAAACATATTCATGTAGATTGCAGCTTTACTAATGTAAACATATTCATGTAGATTGCAGCTTTACTAATGTAAACATATTCATGTAGATTGTAGCTTTACTAATGTAAACATATTCATGTAGATTGTAGCTTTACTAATGTAAACATATTCATGTAGATTGCAGCTTTACTAATGTAAACATATTCATGTAGATTGTAGCTTTACTAATGTAAACATATTCATGTAGATTGTAGCTTTACTAATGTAAACATATTCATGTAGATTGCAGCTTTACTAATGTAAACATATTCATGTAGATTGCAGCTTTACTAATGTAAACATATTCATGTAGATTGTAGCTTTACTAATGTAAACATATTCATGTAGACTGTAGCTTTACTGATGTAAACATATTCATGTAGACTGTAGCTTTACTGATGTAAACATATTCATGTAGACTGTTGCTTTAGTAATATAAACATATTCATGTAGACTGTAGCTTTACTGATGTAAACATATTCATGTAGACTGTTGCTTTAGAAATATAAACATATTTATGTAGATTGTAGCTTTACTAATGTAAACATATTCATGTAGATTGTAGCTTTACTGATCTAAGCATTTTCATGTAGATTGTAACCCCCCCCCCCCCCCCCCCCCCCCCCCCCCCATTTTCCATAGCTTTAGTAATATAAACATATTTATGTAGATTGTAGCTTTACCAAAGGGAACATTTTCCGGTAAATTGTAATCCCCATAACTTTACTTATCTAAACATTTTAATGTAGATTGTTACCAATTTCCCTCAGATTTTGAATCCCATAATTTTAATAATATGAACAACTTCATAGGGGCTGGATTCATCATCTTGCAGCAGGTCCTTTGCAGAACGTTACTCTCATCACAGTCTGCATGAAAGAAACTCTGTCTGTTGCCAGCTTTCTTGCCGCCTCCTACCCAGGCTGTCACTTATAATGTGTGCCCATCTTTGCGCTGGTCGGTCCCTGCCTTCTTTCCTGGTATGAAGCCTTCTGCCATTATTCTTTCCAATCCACTGTGGCACTTGGTGTGGCCAACATTTTTTAGTTTCAAGACATGTTACTATTTACTAGCCAATTCTCCCAATTTTCAGATCTTTTTAAAATGTCAGTACTTATTGTCTTCTTTTCCATGGAACTCTAAGAATCTTTCTATAGCATGTCGGCTCAGAAACCCACATTTTCTTCCATAATAACTGCAAATACACGAGTCACTTCAGATTATATTCATTGCTTTACTTATTGTGAACAATTTCACATGTAATCCATAGCTTTAAGAAAATGAACTGTTCTGTATAATTACTTCTGTTTGCAAGATTATTTGCCTGCCCTTTGTGATTAATTTGTTCTTATTTATTCTGTATTTTCCACTTCTTGTTGTGTGCATGACTTTTGCATGCTTATTATCTCACTTTATGATTTCCCACATACTCGCAATAAATCTTAAGCAGTTCATTATTTGTCATGACAGTAAGTCAACTAAAGGACTACTTTTGTTGTTGAAAATATGACTTCTTGCCTCTTAAAAAAATTTTTTTTCCATAATCAGAAATTGACTATAATAGTAGTGCTTAAATTTGTAAGTAATAATTACTGAACATTTTAAACTGACGATATTTGAGTGAACAAATAAGTTCTTAAGAATTCAGTCAAAACCTGAAGTAAGTCAGATCAGATGCAATAACAACAATAATTTAGTTGGTAATGTTGAAATAACAAGACTCTTGGTTGTTATAGTTGTCAAAAAGCTCCTCCAACCCCTTTGAAACCTTATCGGTATTGTGCAACACTTGTGTAGCTAATAAAGAAACAATGTTTTAAAAAAATGAAGAGTATAATATTTATTATTTTATTAGCATTTGTAATAACATTTAGCACTGGCATTGCTGTATATCAGTTATCGCTTTGTAAATATCTGCTTGCTAAATTTTGCATCTTGAACAAGGTAATGGCCAAAAAAAAAAAAAAAGGCATATAAGGACCTTTACATGAATGTATAATATTTCGTATATATAATGATTTTTCTTTACTTATTTAATTAGAGTGTTTTTTAATTTAGAACTTCCCCCCCCCCCCCCTTTTTTTTTTTTTGCGCCTAGAAGACATGGCAATAGGAAAATGCTAAAGTTAACTATAATAGTAGATTTTTGCTTAGCAATTATAAAATGCGGAGTGCAAAAGTGTTAAACAGATCAGATTTCATAGTTTAAATATTTGGGCACAGCATTTGCCAGAGATGGCTAATTGGATGAAGAAATGTACATCTGATGTAGGAAAGCAAATCCAGTATTGGGGCAGCTCTGACTGACCTATTGTGTTTGTCCAAAGGTTCAGACAGGTTTAGTTTTGGCTTGTTTCCTGTGTTTTGGGCAGAATTTTCTTCTTCTTTAGCTTTTTCTTAGCCTTAACTAGTAAACTCTGACTGATAATTCTAATTGTTTGCTGAATTCTGGACTTTGATCTTTTTCCAGAACTTAGGTTTTGCATGCGCATCTGTTTTTTTTTTACAGATCTAGCTTATTTGTATACAGACTGTTGGTTCCTCACATCTCAGGCAGATGAGCCTAGCATAATATGTCAAGTGCACCACTAGCGCAACAAAGGGCCCTTTTACTTGTTTTGTGTCACTTACCAATTAGGAAAGGTATTTAAAATGTCTTGCCTTGTTTTCTTTATAATAGGTGTATAGTTAACTTTCAGACACCCTGGGTCTCCCTGTGATTCCAAAGGCCCTGTTGGAGGAAAAACAAGAATAGACTCACTGCCTACCCAAAAGCATGTAGCGAAAGTCGACTAATTGGGAGCTTCCTTCGAAGTCGGAGTGCATCTGCCTGAGAGCAAGGAACCAGCAGTCTGCATACAAATGATTCAGATCTGTAAAACGGATGCACACACAACACTCAGGTTTTGGAACAGGACTGCAGTCCAGAAGTGGATGAATAACCAGAACTTTCCACCAGAGTTTACAGCTGGTGAATACGAAGAAGAAGAAGACACCTTGTGTAAAACCAGCTCTAATTAAATAATCATTCATTTATAGTGAAGGCCGCTGTGGTGTAGCGGCCAGACGCTCGTCTGCGGATCTGAAGGACGTGGGTTCGGGTCCTGGCGGAGCCAGACTTGTTAAAAAATTACGTTGGTTCCTAGATCAACCCAGCTTTCAGTGGGTACCAGGTAGAGTCCTGGGAAGTAAAAGCAGCCCCCATGATGTTGACCACATTACCCATAGAGTGCCTCTTGGTCTGTAAAATATAGGCATGGAAAAGGGTCCATTAGTTTACTTTACTTACATTTATAGTAATATTTTTAGCCATAGCCTTTTTAAAATTGTTTTATATGCCCTTGTTAAAATTCAGACCGAACTGGACTTTAAGAAAAAATTACCTTGGCTCCCAGGTTGAGCCAGCCTTAGATGGGTACCAGAAAAAGTCCTGGGAAGTAAAGAGCAGCTGGCATGGTGTTGACCACATCACCTACTGAGATCCGATTGGACTATAAATATATGAGGGGAAGTCAGTAAGTCACAATTGGTTATGGGATGGCAGGAAAATGTAGTTTGGTGGTTTCTGAAGGTGTTATAGGTGACAGCAACATTGAACTTTATGTTCGGTGGCTCTAGGTGTTGCATGTGCATTCACAACACAGAAACAAAATGGCGAATAAACTTACGGGTATACCATTAAAAAAAAAACCAACGTGCTGTTGTGGTTTGAGGAAGGGGGGGGGGGGGGGGGGGGGGGGGGGGCTAAGGACTGCCTGCATGCTTCCTGTTTGTGCTGACAAATGGAGACGCAGAAGTTGAATGTGAAGTGAAAATATGGTTTAGAAAACAGTTCTATGCAGCAGGTTTGGGAGGACTGATAAAACGATGGGACAGGTGCATCAATGTTGGTAGAAATTATGTTGGAAAATAAAGGGACAGCGTATGTCTAAAAATAAACATTTTTCCAAGTTATCATCATCCTACGTTTTTCCCAAACAACCATTTGGGACTTAGCAATGAAAAGGGTCTTTTTTATATGCCTTTATTAAATTATTCCTTTACATGCCATTGGTCCATTAGTGGGCATATGATGCTAAACTCATGTCTTTATAGACCAGTCAGCACTGGATTAGTGATGGGACCCACATCATGCTAGCTACTTTACTTCCCAGGACTTTACCTACCCATTTTAGGCTGCATTAACTTGAAAGCCGAGGTCATTTAAAAAAAATCCTACTTGCTGTGTTTTTGACTTTCCTATAATGTCATCTGGTGAATCAGCGAGTTGAAATTAAAAATAAAGATTGCAGACTTGTACAGTAAAACTTGTTTGTACTCCAATAACGTTTATCTGCATTTATCAGATATTTGAAAGAATCCTGTATATATGGGCCATTCGCCACCCAGCCAGCGGCTATGTACAAGGCATTAACGATCTGGTCACACCGTTCTTTGTGGTTTTTCTCTCGGAGTATATAGAGAATGGTAAGTGAACTGCTGCTGATTGTTGGTACTGTTCGGTCTTTCCAGATGATAGTGTTTCATTGTGCTATAGGGAGGCATGGGATCCCAGCCTGTTGTTCCCTGGATCCCAGCCTGTTGTTCCCTTGATCCCAGCCTGTTGTTCCTTGGATCCCAGCCTGTCCCCTAGATCCCAGCCTATTGTGCCCTGAATCCCTGCCTATTTTCCCTGGATCCTGGCCTATCCCCCCACTCCCCCGGACCCCAGCTTATTGTTCCCCAGATTCTAGCCTATTGTTCCCTGGATCCCAGCCTATTGTTCCCCGGATCCCAGCCTATCACTCCCCAGATTCCAGTCTATTGTCCCCCCAATCCCAGCCTATTGTTCCCCGGATCCCAGCCTATCACTCCCCAGATTCCAGTCTATTGTCCCCCCAATCCCAGCCTATTGTTCCCCGGATCCCAGCCTATCACTCCCCAGATTCCAGTCTATTGTCCCCCCAATCCCAGCCTATTGTTCCCCGGATCCCAGCCTATCACTCCCCAGATTCCAGTCTATTGTCCCCCCAATCCCAGCCTATTGTTCCCCGGATTCCAGCCTATTGTTCCACCATGGGGGGGGTTATGGGGCCCAATGGTTCCCTATGAGGGTTCCAGGGCCCCATTGTGGGGAACAACATGAACAGACCTACTACTCCCCTAAAAAGCAGCTCATGAGTCGACTCTACAAAGTCAGAGTCCAGCTGCCTGAGAGTTAAGGAACCAAGTCTGTTTAAAAATAAGCCAAAGCTGTAAAACAGATGTGCACGCAAAATCTCAGGTGCTAGAACAAGACTGAAGTCCTGAGTTGAGCAAATAACCATAACTTTCTGTCAAAGTTTACAGCAGGTGTAAGTGAAGAAGAAGAAGAATAAGAAGACAGCCCATGATGATAATGATGTTCCTTCTCTTCAGAGCATAGAGATTGGGCAGTTCAGTATTGTATAGATCATAATTTGTCCATGCAGCATGATCCATCTCTTGGCCTGCTTTGGTAATTCTAGAATGAAAGATACACAAACAGTCTGACACTAGAAAGGCAGTTCTTCATCGATTTGAGCAACAGTTACATCAGGTTATAAGCTGCACACAAAATTAATCCGCGAAAGACACAACCAGCTCTGTGGCAACAGGTCACTCCCCATTTTCTGACTCTACAGTCCACAGCACAACCCGTATTGAGTACAGTCAAAAAGCATTGCAAATGAAATCTATAGCTCACAGTATCATGCCATGCACTTAGTAGCTGGGTGACGGAACTATATCCTTTCAGTCTACGTGTGTGGGAAAATGCAGTGGCCATCTATTGCCAAAAGCAGAAATTTTCCACAGTTAAAAACAGTAAACCAGCCTAACCTCCATATTGACAGAAAGTCCTCCAGAAAAAAAATTTGTATTTACTACTGACTAATTTTTCTACCTCATAAGGACTAGATTTTCTGATCATCTTCTTCTTCTTAAAGTCCATGTCCTGTGGCATTGGTAGTTGTGTCTGTCCTCAACCTTCTGTCTCATGTACTGTCAATCAGCTGACACAGATGATTGATCCTCCATGCCATGACGTCTGATCGTCATCTGGAACAGATAACTTCTGTACTTGTGTTACATGCCTAACTCATTTGGTAAATGTTCAACAGATATAGAAGTGGAGAACTGTGATTTGACAGAACTGTCACAGACGACACGAGATGTCATTGAGGCTGACAGTTTCTGGTGTATGTCCAAGCTGCTCGACGGCATTCAGGACAATTACACGTTTGCACAACCTGGCATACAGATGAAAGTGAATGCTCTGAGGGAACTCATCAAGAGGATCGATGGTAGGCTGTTGTGTGTGTGTGTGCGTGCGCGTGCATGTGTGTGTAACTTGTCATCATCATCAGTTTCCACTTCTGCCGTTAAGCGTTGTGGAGAGGAATAGTTTGTGATCCATTGAGTGATGGGCAGCTGACCTTGACTAGGAATTAGCCCCAGCCAGAAGTGTCAGTTTTGGGGCAGCAGGGTTAAATGAAATGTCAACATTCTGTGCCTGTAAAAAATCTTCTGTTTCAATTTCCTAGAGTACTTCGTTTCCCTTTATAACTTTTCTTTGTTTCTCTCTAACTTTGTTTCCCTTTGTAACTTTGTTTTTTTTTCTCTCTGTAATTTTCCCTTTGTAATTTTATTTGTTGCCATTTGGAACTTTGTTCGTTTCCTTTTGTAACTTTGTTTGTCACCCTTTGTAACTTTGTTCGTTTCCCTTTGTAACTTTGTTTGTTTCTCTCTGTAACTTTGTTTCCCTTTGTAACTTTGTTTCCTTTTGTAACTTTGTTTCTCTCTGTAACTTTGTTTGTTTCCCTTTGTAACTTTGTTTGTTTTCCTTTGTAACTTACTAACTTAGCCTCGTAGTGATAAAAGAATGAAAAAAACATAAAGTATATGTCAGCTTTACAGAATTAGTTACAGTAGACACAACAAAGGGCCTTGCTGCAATAAGCATTCATCATTAGAACGAGCACAAGAACCAAACACAACACAAAGTATGAACTAAAATAATCACTTTAACGTATTCTAATATTGTGTAAAGAAATTCACTTAATTATAGCCTCACAGTAATTTTTGATTTTTCCCTTTTATAATACTTACATTATTCTTGTGGTTTACGGTATAACAGGTTCTCCTTGCAATAACGGTCGCTACTTGGATGGCGACGGCCGCTTAGTCGGAGTTCAGTCCCCTGGCTGCAATGCAATTACGGAGTGGACAAGGCACGAATCACAAAACATGAGTTCAACATGGCTTCTAGACCACGCGCTGCGATTCACATTAGCGACCGCGTTCTTGCGATGCAAGCCCTAACCCTAACCCAAACCCTACCCCTAACCCTACCCCTAGCCCTAATTATGTCATTTGTTTCATTCCCTCTTTTCCACTCCGTAATTGCACTGCAACCAGGGGACTGAACTCCGGCGAAGCGGCCGTGGCCGTCCAACTAGCGACCCTTATTGCAAGAAGAGCCATAATACATAAATAAATTAATAATTCTAAAAAAGAAGGATGTAAGTGGCAGAATGTTACACGTCCTGTGCGTTTTGTTTGCAACTTTTTAAAAATGAAGTTTCGCCCTGCTTGCCCCCCCCCCCCCCCCCCCCCCCCCCCCCCCCGGTCACTCATTCTCTATACTCTTTCTCACTGTTTCTCACATTTTCTCTCGAACTCTCTTTCTCTCATGCACTATTTCTGCTCTCTCTTTCTTACTCTCTCTGTGTCTCTCTTTCTCTCTCACACATACACACCCTCCTTGTGTAATATATGAACACAATTATAAATTCTGAATTAAAGCCATTTCTTTGGAACATTCCTTTCAGCTCCTTTGTTTAACCACCTAGAAAGTCAAGCTGTTGAGTTCCTGCAGTTCTCATTTCGCTGGATGAACAATCTACTTATGCGAGAGATCCCTCTGCGGTGCACCATCAGACTGTGGGATACCTACCAGTCTGAGATCAATGGCTTTGCAGACTTTCATCTCTACGTGTGTGCTGCATTTCTTAAAAGGTTTTCAGAAGACGCCCTGAGAGAGCAGGATTTTCAGGTACAGTGCAGTTTGTGAAAGTTAAGTGTAGGACCCTTATCCACACATTCAGACGTATTGGGTATATGGGGCTGGATTTGTATTTTATAGGTCATTCGGCACTAGGTGGGTGATGTGGCTGATATCACGCCGGCTGCCTTTACTTCCCAGAATTTTGCCTAGTACCAATTTTTAAGGCTGCGTCAACCTGGGAGCCAAGGTCATTTTAGAAGAAAAAAGGTCAGGGTTCGTTCAGAATCAAACCCTCAGTCTTTGGATCTGCAGGCGAGCGTCCGGTTGCTGCACCATGCCGGCTCACTGGGGGGGGGGGGGGGGGGGGGGGACTTATTACGTGCGGCATGTTTAAGGCCAAAAGATTTAAGAAAACCCTATAATTTATAATTTCACTATCAGTATTTGTTGCGGCAACAGATCTTAGAGTGAAGTTTTCCAGTTTGTACAGCCTGAAAGAGTAACCAAGATGTTTTGAAAGAGGCGAGGGCCCATCAACAGACAACATATCACAGACATCAGAAGAAAAGAGATAGTCATCATTTCCTTGACCATGTTATGAGAAGAGGGAAACTGGAGCATATTGTGACCTCCAGAAAGATTTATGGAAAGAGAGATAAAGGAAAACCACATAAGAAGAATCTTGACAGCCTGTTGTTATGCCAGGGAGGGTTATCATCACTTGAACGGATGAATGCACCCGGAGATTAGAGGTTGTTGATAGGCGTGACCGCTTTTTCCGCTCTGCAAGGCACTTGATAATGATAAGTTTACTATAGAGCTGTAAAACAAACAGATCTTATAGATTGAGTGAAGTTTTCCAAAGAGGCTGTATAACCATCACTTTTTTTAAGATAAAAGTCAAGATTTCCATAGAGCTGGCTGTATAACCATCACTTTTTTTTAGATAAAAGTCAAGATTTCCATAGAGCTGGCTGTATAACCATCACTTTTTTTAAGATAAAAGTCAAGATTTCCATAGAGCTGGCTGTATAACCATAACTTTTTTAGATACAAGTCAAGATTTCCATATAGCTGGCTGTAAAACAGATTTGATAGATGAAGTGCCGTTTTCCAAAGAGCTGAATAAACAACAAACTTTATACTTAAAGATGGAGTAAAGTTTTGTATAGAACTATCAACCAAGAGACTTGATTACATGTAGATGGAGTAAAATTTATATAGAACTAAAAAACCAAGAGACTTTATACATGTAGATGGAGTAAAGTTTTATATAGAACTATGTAACCAAGAGACTTAATACATGTAGATGGAGTAAAGCATATGAATTTGCAACATCCAGCTTGATAATGGAGGTGGAGAGAGTCACTGCAGCTGTCTGCTGGTTAGAAAACACGACACACGCACCCACCCACCCACCCTCACTCACTCACTTGCTCGCTCACTTGCTTGCTCACACACTCATTATATATTTATATTATACTTATAGATGGAATTAAGTTTTTCCAGTTCCATGTAACCAATAAACTTTATACTTATAGATGGAGTGAAGTTTTTCCATAGTGCCATATAACCAACAAACTATACTTATAGATGCAGTGAAATTTTTCACTAGTGTCATAAAACCAACAAACTTTATGCTTATGGGTGGAATGAAGTTTTTCCATAATGCCATATAAGTAACAAACTTTATACTTAAAGATGGAGGGAAGTTTTCCATAAAACAATATAACCAACAGACTTTATACTTATAGATGGAGTGAAGTTTTCCATAGAACAATATAGCCAACAGACTTTTTCTTAAAGATGGAGGGAAGTTTTCCATAGAACAATATAACCAACAGACTTTATACTTATAGATGGAGTGAAGTTTTCCGTAGAACACTATAACCAACAGACTTTATACTTAAAGATGGAGGGAAGTTTCCCATAGAACAATATAACCAACAGACTTTATACTTAAAGATGGAGGGAAGTTTCCCATAAAACATTATAACCAACAGACCTTATACTTATAGATGGAGTGAAGTTTTTCATAAAACAGTATAACCAACAGACTTTATACTTATAGATGAAGTTTTCCATAGCACAATATAAACCATATAATTTAATTAACTACATTTACTACCATGGCTTTGAAGTGCACAAATTTGAGATAAATGTCCCCAGCACCCCACCCACCCAGCCAGACGACCATGCCTGTATGACACAAATATATATCTATGTTGGCTTCACATTTTTTCCTCTAAAATTTCCCCACCACACCACCCATCCAAAAAAAACCATGCCTGTATGACACAAATATATAGCTATGCTGGTTTCAAATTTTTTTCCTCTGAAATATCCCCAGCACCCCACCCACCCAAACAACCATGCCTGTATGACACAAATATATAGCTATGCTTGCTTTACATTTTTCCCTCTGAAATGTCCACATTTCCAGGGGATTCTGATGTTCCTGCAGAACTTACCCACACTTCACTGGAGGGACAAGGAGATCAGCGAGCTGCTAGCGGAAGCCTACAAACTCAAGTACATGTTTGCAGACGCACCCAGGCACCTACTGCTGAAGTCTTGACAGTAGTTTGTGTGTGTGCGTACGTGGGTGTTTTGGGTGTATGCTTGTGTTAGCAGTTGTTACCTAGAGCTGACATGTGGCTGTGGTTGTGGTGGTGGTTCGTATCCTCTCTGTTGAAATTAGCCAAAAAATTGTATCACTTTCTTTATCAATGTATATTGATTATAGCTGGGGTCTGCATTCAGTCATATGTAAATGGTTGTTATGTATAATAAAGGTTATGGCTGAGTATGTGTAATTAATTAATTAATTATTAATTTATAAACTATGAATCCATAATAGGTCAAAACATGCTGAGTATACAAATCCTTAGATTATTCATCATCATTGTCCTGTTTTGCCTTATATGTCACACAAAGCTCATAGTCTGTCCATCCTTCAGTTCTTTTCTGTGCAGTTCTTTCAGTATCATGGAGAAATCATGCGAACTTAAATGTTGGATGGCATTCATAACAGCTTATTACACATTTAGTACTGAAAAAGTTGGTTTCTTTTGGACGTCTTGACTTCCTCAATCCCTTAGAAAACTTCACTACCAGAAATAAATGCAGTACTTCTTGCCCATGTTTTCCTTTGTTTAGTGAGGTAAAGATGATGAGGGTACAGAAGGGGGGGGGGGGGGGGGGGGGTGGTTAAATCTAAAGATTTAGGGCAGTGTGTGGATGGGTCAGTTACCACGAACCTTGCAGGTCAGAATTTTTTTTTAAAACACAGCCAGAACACAAAATTAGATACAGCGTGTTTCAAATTGTTGTGCTCATTACAATATTACAATGCAGATAAAAGAGTAACAGTCGAGTCTACACATGAATACAAGTAGTTAGTGGGACTGAAAACTTGTGTAGAATTCTGGAAGTTAAAGGTAAGGGAAATTGATTTAGTAGATTAATTCTGCTGTAACATCTCATGCTTGCATCTAGAGCAGACATCTTTGTTCTCCAGGTGTTGCTGATTGTATTTTATCCAGCTGTACATGCTTTCCACGTTCACCTTCCTCCGTTTTCTTTTGCCTCTCTAGCTTTAAGTTTCCCCAGTTGTTATCGTTATCATCATCATCATGGGCTTGGCCAACCGGCCTGGGAAATTATGCCTCCCCACAACTTACGGTCTCAGCAGCATGTATCAGTGTGTGCTGATGCCCAGTTTTTTTTTTTCTTCTGGCAGTACCTGCCGGTACCCAGTTACGGCACCTTCTTGTTTGCGTCAAATTTTTTTTTTCTTTTTTCTCAGTACAGTAGTAGACACTTTGAGGTGAGTAGTGAATATTTTTTTTTTTTTAAAGTACTGTCCTTTTTAAAAAAAAAATGATAATTTTAAATTTGTTTAAACACTGAGGTGAATATCAGTACCTTTTTGTACAGAAAAACAGTTGTGATGACACCACTCCTTGCCATGATAAAAAGCTGTGAAGAATCATCTTGCATTGTTTTCCCACCATCTCTCTTTCCTCAAATCTTTCATATGTTCCACTTCTTTTCTCATACTTTTCCCCCCCCCCCCCCCCCCCAAAAAAAAAGTGACTGTTTCTTTCCTGTAGAAGTGATAACTTTGGGCCCTCATCTCTTTTAGAAAATCAGGATTTTCTTATGTTTGACTAATTTCTCTTCTTTCATGTCTGTAATATGACCCCCTGTGTATACTGGGGGTCATGTATGTATGTATGTATGTATGTATGTATGTATGTATGTATGTATGTATGTATGTATGTATGTATGTATGTATGTATGTATGTATGTATGTATGTGTGTGTGTGTGTGTGTATACATATATATATATATATACTTGGTAAGATTCTTTAGGATGTGAATTAGAGTATAAACAACAACAACAAAACAACCCACACACAAAATGAAAAATAAAAAAAAATAAAAAACAAATAGGGAAAGCTATATAATACAGTTAGTTTCGTATCATTTACAGGACTTTGTTGAACCAACCCCAACATTGGCTGTTGTTTTTCTAGACAAATTTACATCCAGTAGTCTGCCTTTGCTTTCTGGGTGGTCGGCTTCTCGATACCACTGTGGAAACCAACGCAAGGCGCAAGCCCGGCTGCTGGGATCAAACCTGACACCCTGGCATTATGAAGAGCATGCGCAACACCTAAGCCCCAGATGCAAACATTATACAAGAAAGAGATATTGAAATGAGTAACACAAGCATTGATGATGCTGTGGGTGGTAATACTTACTTGTATGGTTTAGAGCCTCTGGCAGCTAGTGTCCTCTGTGATCAGACTGTAGGGGTCAGTGGTTGGTCAATTCTTGCCATTGGATGCATTATTTGACTGAGGTGTCAGGGCAGACACGTGTGAAATCTGTATGATGTTGACAGCAGATCTGTTTTGTGTTGAAAAACATGTCTTGTGTTGATAGTTTGTTTGTTTTATGTTGATAGAACACTTATCTTGTGTTGATAGATTGTTTGTTTTATGTTGATAGAACACATATCTTGTGTTGATAGTTTGTTTGTTTTATGTTGATAGAACACATATCTTGTGTTGATAGATAATAAGTCTTCTGTTGATAGAAGACATATCTTATGTTGATAGATTGTATATCCTGCGTTAGTAGATGGTAGGTCTTATGTTGATAGATTATATGTCTTGCCTTGGTAGATCATATATCTTGTGTAAAAAAGTAAAGGTCCCTTTTCCATGCCTTTAGGCATATAGGGCTAGACCTATATTTTTTTAGACCAATAGGCACAAGATGGGTGACGTGGTCAGCATCACGCTGGCTACCTTTACTGAACCTGGTACTCACTCAAGGCTGTGTCGACCTGGAAATCAAGGTCATTTTTTTTTTTAAAGTCTGGCTCGCCAGGGAGCAAACCCACAACCTTCCGATCCGCACACAAGCGTCAAGCCGCTCCGCTACAGTGACTCCTATATCTTGTGTGGACAGATTGTATATCTTCTATTGATAGAACACATACTTTATGTTGATAGAGTGCATTTTGTTTGAAAAATTATGACTTGCAATGATAGAATGTCTTATATGGATAGACATATGTTTTATGTTAATATGTTGTATGTGTTATGTTGATAAATTGTATGTTTTATATTGATAGATTGTATGTCTCGTGTGACTTGGTGTCACACAATTTATGATTGTGGTAAGAAATTTGTGGATAGTTTATCAAAATATAACCCTTGGATTTTGGATATTATTATATTGTTTGTTATTCAGATCTTTGTGTTCCTAGTTTTTCATGGTCACGTTTTCTCTGTGAAACCAGAAGACCGTGAAATATGCCAGCAGTAATAAGTGTTATACCTTGTAAAATATGATTAACTTGTCGTAAAGACATGACATTCTAATTTCTTTGTGATCACCAATGTTTTTTTCGTATTCAGGAGGCACAGTCTTTTGTTAGCCTTCTGCGATGTTGCCTTTGAAAAAATTTATTGTATTACTTTGTAAAGCACACCAATTGTTTTCCCATTTGCATTGTTTTCTTAACTGAAATCTTACCCTGTGGGTGCAGAGTTTGATGTTTTGCTAGTTGCATATCCCGTACGGGAAAACCATCCCAACCAGTCCCAGCAGATGTTGGTTGTTTGCTGTTTTACTAGGCACTTTTGCATTCAGTAGTTTGTTATTGCTTTCTGAATAGTTTTGTGTTCACACCACTGTTGAAATCAATGCAAAGCAGTCTTTTGCCAAACCGACTGGAGCTGAATTGAACTTGATCTATCAGAAATATGATCCATGTTCACAGCCTACAAGCAACAGATGTCTGCTTTATGTTAGTGCTGTAAATATTATATGGATAGTACTTTGTGTCTAGAGCCATGGTGGTGCAGTTGCCAGACGCCTGCGAACCCAAAGACCTGAGGTTTGAATCTGTACAGAGTAAGTCTGTTGAATAATTGACCTTGGCTGCCAAGCCGACCCAGCCTAAAGACCAGAAAATGTTCAGGGAAAGTAAATAAAAGCGGGCGGGCTGGTGCGGTATCGACCCTGTCACCCACTGAGTGCCAGTTTGTCTATAAAACTATACGTCCAGCAGCATGGGTATAAAAAGGTTTAATTGACTGTATCTGTTAGATGTGTCCTTAAGTGCAGCCATATTAATTTATTTAAAGACGACTGTAGAAATGAACATTGTCTTTACAGTGAATAAAGTGTAAAGTAAACTTAGTTGTATATCCTTTACAGGATGTTGCAGAACCAACCCCAGCATTTCTTCTCTATTTTACTGGGCAGTTTGAGATTTAGTAGTTTGCTATTGCTTCTGAATGCTCTGTTCTCAGTATTCCTGCTGAAATCAGCACAAAGTGGTTTGTTGCCAAATCGCCCACAGCTGGAAAAGAACCGGGTACAGAGAGCTGACCATTCAGAAAAAGGCAAACTACTGAACTTAAAATTTGCCTAGAAAAACCACAAAAGCCAAAAAATGCTGAGGTCGGTTCTGCAGCATCCTGTAAAGGATGCACAGCTAACTAACCTAGAGGTTAGGAAGTGCATTCACAATGCCTAAGCCACAGATGCCTGAATACGGACTGCAGGTTGCACCTGGCTGCTGTGGCCATTGCAGGTGACCTAGTTATAACTTCTTTGGAGGTTGAACAGGGAATCTGGGATCTGCCTGGTTGGTCTGATGTCCAGACTGACATAAAAAAAAAATTCAGGATGGTTTGGTAGCAGTGTGGAGGGGACATACTGATCAAACCATGTGCCCGATGCACCACCGGCAAGAAAGGGGGACCTTTACCTTTTTACTTATGAGGGCTATTCCAAAATCAGCCTCAGATTGGCCGGTCAAAATGTAAACAATTTGACAGGAACATCTAAATACATATAAAATCACTACATCACTACTGCCATAGTCACCACCTAATTTCAGGCACTTGTTGCAGCGTGGTACGGGTTTTGTAACCCCTCTTCAAAGAACGTGGCCACGTGTTGCTAACTACATCCATGAGCTCCTCAGTGGTGTCAAAGCACTGGGTAGCCAGCCAGACATCTTCCCAAAGAGATGATAATTGCTTGGTGCCAAGTCTGCGCTGTAAGTGGCATGGTTGAAAATGACCCACTTAAACTGCTCAAGTAAAGCATTTTTGTTTTGGATCAGTGGGAAATGTAAAAAAAAAAAGTGTCCATGTTTATTCGTTCACAATTCATGAACCACTGAACAAAGGTGTCTGTAGGTCGATGTGTAGTGAGCGAAAAGCCTACTGAATGATGCAAGCAATGAATGGTGTCGCAATGGCAAACAGTGTAATTTACTAGCCAATCAGAGGTTGATTTTGGAATAGTCCTCACTCATTCTGTCAGTGAATATGTTATGTGAGATTTCCCTTGTGCAAAACTTTATATTCTAAAATTTAGGACTGTGGTTATATTTGTATAGTATTAAATACATTTGTCGTTGTGGTAGCTACAGCTGGACACTTGCCTGTCGGCCCCCAAGTCTAGGGTTCCAATTTGCATTGAGACATATTTGTATTTTAATTGAGCTGGGCACCCAGGTTGACTCGGCCTAAAAAAGGGTACCACGTAATGTGCTCGGAAGTAAAGACCGCTGGCCTGACTTTGACCTAATTACCCATCAAGGGCCGATTGGTCTTTAAAAACTATAATTCTGGCATCGTATCAAAAGGAGGTAAAGGTGGCTGGCATAATCCTGACCACATCACCCTCAGAGTGCTGATTGGCCAATACAAATATGTCTGGCCTCATATTCCCGATGCGCCACCGGCGTTCCGCTAGAAATCTTTGTGTAAAATTGCTATTTAGTTTTACTTTGCAATCATTACCTAAGTAAAAAAAAAATAAGGACAATTTTCCCCGCCTTCAGTCAAATAGGGCTAGACCTGTATTTTTCAGACCAATCAGCACTTGGTGGGTGGTGTGTTCAGTATCACGCTGGGTCGACCTGGAAGCAAAGATAACTTTTACAAAAAAATGAAGTCCAGTTTCGTCAAGACCTGAACCCAGAGTTGTTATGTAAGCTGTACTTAAATAAAATAGCATGTTAGTTCCTGCCATGCTTCATAAAGGCAGCAAGATAGTAGACGATAAGCTCAGTTGGTTCAGCTTTAACATTTTAAGTTTTGTGATGTTCTTGAATCTGCAGCAAGTTAGTTTGAACAGCATGCATGTATAAGATCTCAGATTCTGCCACCTGTTTGTCATAGTTCTTTTCACAGGGAAACAAGATTGATGTGGAATACAACACAGGGAAACAAGATTGATGTGGAAAACAACACAGGAAAACAAGATTGATGTAGAAAATCACACAGAGAAACAAGATTGATGTGGAAAACAATACAGGAAAGAAGATTGATGTGAAAATTCACACATGGAAAAATGATTGATGTGGAAAACATCACACAGAAACAAGACTGATGTGGAAAACAACACAGGGAAACAAAATTGATGTGGAAAACCAAAGCAGTAGTTGACCAGGCAGTCTTTCTTTTGTCATGACACTGTTAGTAGATTGTAGCCAAGTGTCAGGATTTTCTACATCTGTCTGCGCTTCTCAAGTAACCCTGGTGGGGGTTTTTGTTCATCTTAATCAAGGTTCAGTTCCACCATCTGTCCATATTTCCCATGGTCTTTCTTTTGCCTTCTGACCAGATGTTCTGCTGTTAGTCTCTTATATACAGTTTGACTACATTCTTACTAGATGGCCAAACCTTTTCAGTGTAATTCGAGCATGGTCTGGTTCCAGCCTTCTAATACTGGTATTTAAGACTACATCCTTTTTCATGATGATAGCCTTTCAGAGACAGTGCATTTCACATGTAATTATTTTTTTTGGCAACGCTAGACATTTATATAATCTTAACATTTTGAGTGTCACTTTGTGTGGTTTTTCCATGTTAAATAATTATTTTCTTTATATGGCCATGTTTAATTATCAATGTTTTTTTTAAAAATATGGTCAGGTTAAATTGTCATTTTCTTTTATATGACAATGTTATTTTATCATTTCCTTAAAATGTTGCCTTTATTTCAAGCGTGTCTGTAAATACCTCACCACCAGACTCCAGTATGGTGTCTTTCCCTTGGTGACCAAAGCACAAATATGTATCATAGGAAACCAGATGTAAATACCTTTATATTGTTTCAGCAAATCAAATTAAATTTAGCTTGTTTGATTTTGTTTCCATATTATTTTGCTGTGACTTTGACAGATTGGGAGAAACGGACAAATAAACATATTAATGAAGATGTCTTGAAACAAATTTACTAACGAAGAGAACTGATTGCTTACACCCGAAGGAGACAGTCTACATTCTTTGATCTTCTTCTTCTTCTTCGCGTTCACCAGCTGTACACTCTGGCGGAAAGTTCTGGTTGCTCGTCCACTACTGAACTGCAGTCCTGCTCCAGAACCTGAGTGTTGCGTGTGCATCAGTTTTACAGATCTCATTCTCTTGAATACAGACTGTTGGTTCCTCGCCTCTCCGGCAGATGCACTCTGACTTCAAAGGAAGCTCCCCAATTAGTCGACTCTTACGACATGCTTTTGGGGAGGCAGTGGGTCTATTCTTGTTTTCTCCACAATGGGGCCCCGGAACCCACACGGGGGATTCTTTGATCTGTCTCGGGAAGAGAATTGAATGCCTACATCGGAGGGAGACAATCCACATTCTTTGGTCATGTCATGAGAGGGAGAGAACTGGAGTACACTGTGATGGTGAGACAAAGACAGACGGCGAGACACAAGAGTCGGCTGCTGCAGAATTACTTTTTCCTGTCAGTACACATCTGGGAGTGGACCCATTCTCTAATAGGTCATGAGAATGAAAAGCAGTGAGCAAAGGAAATGTCCATCCCAGCATGACTCGAGGATGTGCAAAAACTCTTCACGCTCCATTGGGAAATGCTATGAGGAAGTTGAATGTGTTGTAGGTATTGTGAAGGCAACCCTGAGCCCCTAGAGACCAGGGAGCTGTGCTTCTGGTTTTGGGAACAGTGTCTGCTGTGAGAGTAACGGGGAGGGGCAGTCTCTGCCAAGGAGTTCTCATAAAAACGTTGATGCTGTCTTATACTGGAACCTGTTTTTTCTCTCCGATATTTCCTCTACAGCTTGCAACGTTTGACCTCCTCCAAACTGCTACGGTCTGTCTTTCATTTTGTGCCTTTTTAGGAGTCGGTGTGCAGCTGATCTCTCCCAGTGTCAGTATTGGCATCTTTGCATATGTCCTCCTAGAGTAGCCTTGGCCTTCCTGCAGGTCTTTTCCGTTTCCAATTCACCATGCAGGAGATATTTGTAATGGGACCATCCTCCATGCAGCAGACTTGTCCCAACCAATGCAGACATCTTTGTTTAATTAGAAACTACATTGTTGACATTTCAGCTCTTTTAGTGTGTAGGTACTAAGGGAAACCTAACAACTGAATCTTTATTTCATTTATTTCTGAAACAAAAACAAAATAAAAATCATATGAAGAAATAGCATATGTAGTTGGTTGGTAGCAATAGAAAAACTGCAAAGAAATGTCTTTTATTGTTATTTTTGTGATTTTCTCCAGTATGTGTTCTTTGGACATAACCATGTTACTTTATGTATTTGTATGACACTCCCCAGTGTTTAGCAACTAAATCATTGTACGGGCCAGTATCATATTAATATGTCTGTGTATCCACAATAATTATCGTGAAACCACATTTGGTTCATCTGTATCAAATACTCTATGCTATTATAAATATCTTGGGAAATCGGTTATTTGCATATTGATATGTTTGTTCATGTCAAGATAAAGGGAGGTAGCTATGTCTTCATGTTTCATGAAATGACAATTGTATGTTATGTTTTGTATACACGTTATATCACAAGAAGTATTCTAGCGAAGTGATTTGAAAACACAACCTCACAATCAGTTGTTGAAATATAAAATTGGAAATATACATCTCAGTGTGTTTTCTTTTTCTATTCAATATATATATTATTTTATTTTGTCTCATGTATCGTTCTATCTTTCTGTGAGTGCAGATCAATTTCTGTTCGTTTATTATATATGTTTTTGCTGCCTCCGGGGTTCCCCAACTGTTTATTTCCGTGTATTATGGAACTGAATGAGACCAATCTGTATATCAGAGCTGGCATTTGCAGACGATGTAGCCCTGATAGTTAAATCAGAGACACGCCTTCAGTCCAACTTACTTGTCTGGAAGGGAGGGCTTGAGAAGAGAGGGATGACCACAGGTATCACCAAAATTTAATCCATGGTGATCTCAAGAGAGAAGAAACACCAGATCGTGATGGGACAGTATACACTGGAGCAGGTCAACCAGTTTAAAAACCTTGGAGTTGAAATAGACCGAAACGGAGGCATTAAGACTGAGCTGGCTACACGATAAGCAGCTGCTGGAAGACTCTTCCGGGCCATAAAGTAAGGGTTTCTTAGTAAGAGCACAAAAATGGCCGTTTACCACCCTACCTATGTGCCAGTCCTGACATACGGGTGTGAGTCTTGGGCAATGACAACAGTTATGATGGTTTGAATATGTATGCAGAATGGGAGAAAATCTGCCACAATGGCAAAGAACCAGGGAACCTTCTTCTTCTTCTGTGCGTTCGGTTTTGTATGCTCAGATCAGACCATCAGGTGGGTTGCCTCTATCAACTCGCATGTCAGTAGCAGGTCCTTCATGGTTCCCCATAGCTTGCTCTGTACACTCTGCTCTTGAGGCCAGGTGTCTTTTCAAAGTTGTAGGTAGAGTGGGCAGGTCTGCAGAATGTGCTCAGGTGTTTATGGTCCTCTCTGGCAGGCACTGTGGGGACTGTAGTCTTTATTTTATGCATGTGGTAGTTGAGCCTGCAGTGTTCTGTTCGTAGATGGAAAATTGTTTTATGATGCTTTCTGTTGAGTCTGTTGATGGGGTCTTGTGGATGTTTACTGTTGGTTTGTTCTCCACACAATTCCTTGTATTTTCTCCTGATAAGTGTTCTGATTTCTGGTAATAACAATGAATGGGCGTGTTGTTTCTCCTTTGTTCATTTTTTTTGTAAGTCGTGCCTGCTAACTTATTTCCTGGTATGCCACAGTGAGCCGGGATCCACTGAAGGACTGCCTGGGTTTTCCGCCTGAGCCCAGCTTTCTTAACCATCTGGCCAGCCACTGCTCGAATGATGTGCACTTGTACAAAGTAAGAAAAGGATGGCATTTCCTTCCCCCTTTTTTTTAAATAGTAAAGTGGAAGTCTATTCTTTTATTGGAAAAGGGTAAAGAAATTTAGGATAATCTGTGTTTATTAATTTGAAGTTTTGACTTGTACTGCCAAGTATATCAACTTTAATTTTTGTTAAAAAAAAAAGTAAAAGTAAAAACAAAACACAAATTTAAATAAAGAAGCAAATGTAGATTTTATTTGCAGACATTTTATAAACACAAAATATCACAACCATGATTTTATATTTTTTTTAAAAATCCGTCAACCATTTGCATAAAGATAAATCTGTTAAATGAAATAAGGCACTTAAAGTTGACAGTTGTATACTTTCTTCCTCCTCCTCCTCCAATTCCCTGTCCCTGTAAATGTCACTTTTCTGATTTGTCTTCAGTGACCTCTTTATGAGACACACAGTTAATGCTTTTGGCTGTTGTTGCGCCTGCGCACATTCTTAAGTTGTCAGGATGTGATTATATTGACTAACAATAGCAAGTGTGTTGGTGTAAAAAAGGAGGGGGGGGGGGGGGGGGGGGGGCTTTTCCTTGAGCTAAAAGCTTCAATAAAGCCAAGTTGTTATCAGAGTTTGCTGTAAGCCTCAGTGATAAAGGTCTTGGGGTCACTGCATGAGTCGCCCAATGCACGTTTTCAAGAGGGGGGGATGTATTCCAGTTAAAGCTTCATCGTGTTCATGCTTATTATTTCCTTTTCATTTCTTTTTATATATTTTGGAGAAAACAAATTAACAATGTAGAAAAATGTATTTCCATGTTTTGAAATTTGTTTTAAACTGATTTTTTTTCTTCTAGAATTCTAATGGGATCATTACCGGGGGGGTTTTTTTTTTTTTTTAAAGTGTTTCCTTGGCAAAATGTTTAGCATTTATAAAAAAAAAACATTTAGTTCCAAACAATTACTTTACTGTATCCCCCACTAACTGTGGGAGTATTACATGGTGAGACCCCTATTTCTTTCACAGTGCAACTCTCGTACCGAGAAATGCATATTATTCTTGGATGCATTAGAGATACCTCCTGTAAATACATGCGATACCTCTTGGATTTCCCCACAGTGGAAAACAGAATTAAGCCAAGGCCGTTGTCCTCAAAGTAAAATCAGACCCTTGACACCCACCTTATGAGGATTTATTCAAGCAAAACTAAAAAAATAGACTTGAACAAGGCAAATACTGGATGGGTCATGCTGACGACGCAATCGAACATGTCTGCCGCCTTACTGACATTAATGTTGAAATTGAATGGATACCTATACCACCTGCTCCAAACATGAACATTACAGTCCACATCAGACTTGATGGAAGCTGTAGGGAGCAGATTCCTGGCATTGTGGACACTTTAGTCAGAACACTTATTGACGAAAACACAGATGAAGGTGATACTATAGTTTACACAGACGAATCAGTAATTCAGTGGAAGCAAAGTGCATGGGCATTCACAGTAAGCTCAAGGGGGAAAACCATAACGGAGATAAATGGCGCCTTTGCTGTTACGACTAGCAGCCTCACAATGGAAAAATTGGCTGTAACAAGGGCATTAGTAAAGGCTTGGTACTCAAGAGTCACACATGCGTGCATACTTAGTGACTCGATGAATATTATTTTTTTTTAAAATCCAGGCTGTTTCATCAGACAAGAATGGATTGCATCACTAAACACTTCATGAATGGCCGCCCTAACCATCTTTGTGCCAGGTCATGTGGGTGTTCAAGGGAACAAGCATCTAGTTTATCTTGCAGACACTGCAGCTGCTATGGCTGGTCCAGTCTTGGACAGAAGTAATGTTATTTATCAATGCCATGCACAGCACTTATCGTGACGACAAGCACTTATTGTGACGACAAGCACTTATCGTGACGACTCTGTATCCCTGTTTAGGCTAATGGACATGGGGGTGCAGCATTTCACTAAGGGGACAAGACTTCATTATTCAACACAGAACAGGCGTCATCAGTTGTTTTACACTTGTGGAGCTTTTGATCGGAGCACCTATGGATCTGTCCAGAGTACTGTGATGATAATCCTTACTATTCACTTGTAGTGATTATACTACTAAATTATTCACATTGAAAATACCTAATTATAGAAGCATTTACAGTGTCATTAAATGCAGATTCTAAAATAATCAATAAAACTGCTTAAATAAATAGATTATGAACGTATCTGAAAGTATTGCACTTGCTAGTAATTAACAGTTTACTCGCTGAAATGTAACTATAGTCAGGTGGCAAAAATATGCGTATCTTCAGCTGGAAGATTGAAGATGTCAACTTTGATAGTGAGAATGTCAGCTGGGGAAATAAGGATGTCTACTCGGAAAATGTGGTTGTCAACTGGAAATTGAGAATGTCAGCTAGGGAAATAAGGATGTCTACTCGGAAAATGTGGTTGTCAACTGCAAAATGAGAATATCAGCTGGCAAAATGTAGGTGTTGACTCTTTCATTCCCAGGGGGTTTAGTATCAGAGGCCTAATGGGTGGTAAAGAGAGACGTAAAAATCTGGGCATCTTGTGTTTATTGGGCTTCTGGATAGGAACCTATGATGTGTTCCTTGGGACTGAAAGAGTTAACTGGGAAAATGTGGATGTCAAATGGGAAAATGTGGATGTCAAATGGGAAAATGTGGATGTCAAATGGGAAAATGTGGATGTCAAAGAGGAAAATATGGATGTCAAATATAAAAATGTGGATGTCAAATAGGAAAATGTGGATGCCAACTAGAAAATGTTAATGTCAACTGAAAAATATGTTAAGTAAAGTGAATATTAACTGGGAAAATGTGAATGTCAGTTGGGAAAGTGAAAACAGCAGCTAGGAAAATTTGTGAATGTTGTAATTAAGCTACTTGGGTATTATTCCTGATAAATGAATAAACAAACTGGATGTGAGTACTGAATACGTTGTGAGAACTGGGTGAGATTTGAGAATTGGATGTGATGTTGAATTTGCTTTCACACCTTCATAGAATCTTTATGTGGCCACTTGTATGTTCCTGTATAAATAAATCCATGTTTCGTACAAAAAGCATCACTTTCCTTTGGTCCCCGACTGAAAATAAAAAGATACAAATTATGTATAATTAAGGTGTCAAACATAATGTCTCCAATACAGATAAAATTGTTTGCTGCAGTTAAATGTCAGTAGTGTTTTCCGGACTGTTTATAACTTTAAATTTGTGTCTCAAACTGTTTATAGCATTTAATATGTGTGTCCTAAACTGTTGCTAGCATTTAATAAGTGTGTCCCATACTGTTTATAGCATTTAATCATATGTTTCTCAACAGTTTATAATATTTAGTCATCCATGTTTCCTAAAACTGTTTATAACCTTTAATCATCCTTTTTTCCCCAAACTGTTTATAGAATTAAGTTGCCCACATTTCCCAAAGTGTTTATAGTATTTAATCATCAGTGTCCCAAACTGTTTATGACATTTAATCATCAGTGTCCCAAACTGTTTATGACATTTAATCATCTATGTCCCAAACTATTTATGACATTTAATCATCAGTGTCCCAAACTTTTTATGACATTTAATCATCAATGTCCCAAACTGTTTATGACAATTAATCATCTGTGTCCTAAACTGTTTATGACATTTAATCATATGTGTCCTAAACTGTTTTTTTTTTTTCCATGTGTTTCCCAAAACTGTTTCTTGAATTTAATCAACTGGGTTTCCCAAACCATTCCTTAACTCAAAAACCCATGAAATTTAGCTTTTGAGATGTCGTCATTTGCCAGCTACAGTTCTCTGGTACATTCACCTGTGTGCCGATTTGTTTGCGTCATCATTATCATGTAGCAGGTCTTTTGCAGAACGTTGCTCTCACCAGTCTACATGAAAGACACTTGGTCTTTCGCCAACTTGCCTGCCTCGTTTATTTTCCTCCCCATAGTATCACTTATATTCTTTGTCCATCTTTGTGCTGGTTGGTAACATGCCTGCTGCTAATATTCTTTCCAATTCACTGTGGCGATTTAAATGACCAACAAATTTCGGTTTCTTAAACAGCATGCAGTTTACTAGACAATCTTCCTTGATGTTCAGATCTTTTAGAATGTCAGTATTTATTTTCTGCTTGGTCCATGGTATTCTTAGACTCCTATAGCATTTCATCTTGTCCTCGTCATTCACATGACATACTTCAATTTTTCTACAGAAACTGATGTCAGTTTTACTCAGCAATTATGCTTGGAACTAATGTTGCATTGTGTGTATAACTGCACAGACAGTGGTCCAAACTCAGTCCCCTAAAAGTATCAGTATTTATTTCCTGACCAGAACGGTTGCTGGGTCAACAGTTTCAAAAAAAAAAAAAAAAATTAAAGGCACCATGGGTAAATGATGTTAGGCTCACATTTTTAACGACTACCTGGCCCTTGATGTCCCTGTGTGGGTTCTGGTCCCATTTTTGTAGGGGAAAAAACAATAGACCCACTGCCCACACCCATTCTTTCCCAAGCATAAGTCATAAAAACTCAGGTAAATAGAGATGTTTCCTTTGAAGTCAGAGTACATCTTCCTGAGAAAGATGGAATCAGCCGTGTGCTTACAAATATACGTTAGACCTGTAGAACAGATGTACATGTAAAACTCAAGATCTGGAACAAGGCTAAAGTTTAGAAGTGGACAAACAATCACAAATTTCCACTGGAGTTTACAGCTGGTGAATGGGAAGAAGAAAAACCCCTTGATAGGTGATGTGGTCAAAACCTGATTTATGTGTGGCATTATCTTGTTTAGTATGTGGAGGCAACGTATCTCTTCAAACGATGCCTCCCACACAGCCTGGTATAGTCAGTAGTCAGATAAGGAACTGTTATTGTTTTCAGCACCACGCTGGCCACCTTTTCTATCCAGGACTGGGTCAGCCTATGGGCAAAGGTCACTGTTTAAAAATTTAATTAATCCACCCAGTGCAGATTGAAACCCTTCACTTGTTCTTGGTCTACCTTTTGCTCTACATCCCTCTCCACTTTTGGTATAAGCCTTGTATGGTAAAGCATCAGAAGGCATTTTCTCCAAGTGGGAAAACCATTTGATTTGCTAAAATCATTTGCTAAAAACAAAAATGGGCATCAGATCATTTCCAGAATTTACGGGGAAGGGAAGATGAAAAAGGAAACTGATCACCGCATCTCAAAAGCCATGACCTAGAATGTGTGAAGCTCTTGTTGGCATTGTTGTTTTTACCGGTTGTAAACTCCAGTGGAAAGTTATGGTTGTTCATCCCGTTCTGGTCTTTTGTCTTGTTCCATACCTTGAGCTTTGCGTGCGTATCTTGTTTTATAGATCTGGCTTATGTGTGTGCAGACTTTTGGTTTCTTGCCTCTCAAGCAGATGGGTTCATTTCTTTTTCTCCCGGGAAGGAGGGGGGGTTAATTGTTTTTCTCCAGGGGAAGGGGGTTAATTTCTTTTTTTCCACAGAACACAACAGGACTCCAGAACCCACACAGGAAAAGTGAGAGTCTAGAACTGTATATCACAATGCCAGAATCTGTTATTGAAAACTGTTTTCACTTAAGAATTTTTAAGTACTCCTCTAAAAAGTCAGCCGCATATCCTCCATAGGATATCCCAGAACCGACCTCAGCAGCTTTTGGCTGCTTGGTTTTACTAGGCCATTTTACATGTGGTTGGCTGCCATTGCTAACTGAATGATCGGATCTCGATATCACTGTCGAAGTCAACTCAAAACAATCTGCAGCTAAAGTGCCCGCAGCTGGAATCAAACCCTGTACTCCATAGGTTGCTTTTATATTTCAACTAATTAATGACACAAATGTATATTTAACATACAGGCTTCATTTATGTAAAATATACATAACTTTATTGCAATATATGAATTGAAATATAATTTTTTTAAATATATTAGTTTCAACATAATATAATTTTGATTCCGGTAATTTAGTTAGCAGAAATATATAAAATAAATGCTAAAACTTAGCTAGTAATATGTATATGTATATATGATGAGAGAAAATATAGCACATGTTTAGCAATTTTGCTGTTATCACTGTAAAACACTGCATCATGAAATTATATACTACGTCAGAAATGCTAAGTGAAAACTGGCAAAAGGCCCTTGAATTCGCAGAATTTTATTTCAGTTAGACAAGAGCTCTCATCCAGGATTATTTCAGAACCCCCTCCCCCTTTCCTCATTTTTTAAAAATTGGTGTCAGACAGAAGCTTTCTGGGTGCAACTGTGCATTAATCAGGGTGATGTTGCACAGCAAGATGAAACATTTTCTTCTTCTTCTTCACTTCCTCTTTTACCGCTGTGGGTGTTGAGGGAGATATAAGGTTCTGTTTCTAGCTCTTCTGGCTGCCTCGACCATAGGCACATCGTGCTGTTGTAGAGTTTCTCTGATGTTATCCTTCCATCTTGTTCTTGGTCTACCCCGTGCTCTACGTCCTTCTTCTATTTCCATGTATGCTTTGTATGGTATGGTGTCACAAGGCATTCTCTCTAAGTGGGCAAACCATCTCACTTGCTGTCTTTGTATGTAATCCAGAATTGGTTCTGTGCCGACTTGTTCTCTTATGATCTCATTCCTGATCTTATCTCTTATGGTCACTCCTACAGCCTTTCTCAGACATCTCATTTCCAAGGTTACTAATTTTCTTTTATGGTTTGTTGTGAGTGACCATGTCTGGCACTGGTAGCACAGAGTTGGAATAAATATGCTTTGAATAAGATGTCTCTTTGTGCTGATTAGGATTGTCTTATGCTGTATGCTGAGGTGGTAACAGGACAAAGTAGGGGATTGCTAGGTGTGGGCGAAGTATGTTGTGGCCTCGTGCCACGGGACCGCTACGGTAGCCATGAAGGCCACCCTGGGTCACCCCGAAACGTCCTGGCCAACGGGGCTCTGGTGAAGTTGCGACAGGCCTAGCAAGCCGGCAATGGATTTATTACCGCTACAGAAATCAAAATGAGATATAAACATTTTCTTCAGTTCTTCAAATTTCCTCCTCAACTCAATTTGGTGTGAAAATGCAAACTATTATGAGTTTATGTTAAACAGATGTGAAGATATGAAATGTTTGTTAGTCTATATTGCTGTCAGAAAAAAAAAAATCTGTTGCTGTTTTTGCACCAATCAACAGCCAAATGATGATGATGTAAAACATGATCACACAATTTTTTGTTCTCAGAATTTGATCAATATTATCTGCTGCAAAAATACAAAATATTCTGAGTTGAGTTCAAACATTTGTGAAGCTTTGGCATTTTTAGTACAGACTAGTAATATGTATTTTCTAGGAAAGTGCAAGGGTTATTATTGGGCTTGGTAGTCAGAGGGTTAAAGTGTTGAAAGATATGGATTAAAATAACCATTCAAACTTTGAATGTTAGTAATATGTGCATGCTCAAGAAATTTAAAAACATTAACATTTGTTTTAAAAAGCTACACATGAATACTTCTTTATACTGCGGTATGAAAATGAAAGCCATACCAAAATTTTGTTCAACCAGTCCGGCCTAGGGGTTTAGCCTGGCACATTGTATACCCCAAATGTTTTACTAAAAGAATTATGGCAAGACTGGGGGAGCGGTGCAAACTGTACCACGACATACAAATTGGAGGCCCTCCCATTTGTTGAATGAACGCCTTATTGTGACATTAAATTATTTGTTCATATTTTTAACAGGTGTCACTGCCATAAAACTGATGAAGCTGTAACTGAAAATGTAGCTGATATACTGGAAAAATATGTGTAAACACAAACTAAAGCCAGTATAGTTTTATTAGTTTATGTTATTTTGATATTATTCTGCATACAGGTGTGAGCTGCTGCATGTGTGGGATATACGAGGGGAAGTCAAAATGTATGTCACTAATGGTTATGGGATAGCAGGAAAATGTAGTTGGTGGTTTATAAAGGTGTCATTAGGTGACAGCAACATCGAACTTTACGTCTCCGTTCATTAGGTGGTGCTAGGTGTTACATGTACATATGCAACACAGAAACAAAATGGCGACTATACTTATGGAGTGTACCCTCAAAAAACAATGTGCTGTTGTGGTTTTTTCAGGGCAAAAGGGCTGCCTGCAAAGGATATTCATAAGGAAATACTTCCTGTCTATGCTGACATATGTTTATCCAGTAAAGCGGTGCATAGGCAGGTATTAAAAAAAAATTCTCAAGCACGCTCTAAAATTGTTCATGAAGTCTGATCTGGCTGTCCTGCTGAGATTGCAACAGACGCATCGGTGCAGCGGGTGGAGGAGATGATTGGCGGTGACAGGCATGTAACGGTTGATTATGTAGCAGCTGTAATAGAGTGCTCACATGGTTCAGCATACAACATAATGCATGACTGACAAATTTAAGAAGCTGTGCTCAAGATGGGTACCTAACGCATCATTGTTGGTGAAACATTATGTTGAAAAATAAAGGAAAAATGTAGGTGTGAAAATAAACAGTTTTCAAGTTGTTATCATCTGTAGTTTTTTAGTTTTTTAAACAACCAATTGCGACTTACTTATTGACTTCACCTTTATATACATATTTTTAATCACATTACTGCAATCATATAATTGTATTTACATATTATACAACAGAATCTAAACAAATAATGCATATCTTTTCCTTAAAATGTATAGTTCTCACTAAAAATTCATTCTCATCCTAATGTATAATTCTCACTAGCAAAAAAATTTTCACCTGCTGCATAGTTTTCACTAAAAACAGATTATTAACTTGTGTATAGTTTTTACTAAAAATAAATAATTTTTTTGATGTATAGTTCTTACTAAAAATAAATTATTAACTTGCACAGTTCATAGTGACGGCATCAGGTTAAAAGTAACACGCTTGTCTAAAACCGACCTCAGCCCTCCAGTCATCTCCTTGTGAGATGCAATTTTTCTCTATTTTGAAGCCCCACCCTGGCTCTTGCCAGGGGACGCAATATAGCCTGACCATAAATATGGTCTAATGGCTGAACGCGGTTTCCGGGACCTCTCCACGGGTGATCCTCATCCACATGGTGGCACTTTGTGTCATCAGATGTTTATCGCTCTGTGTGATGTCCTGGTGGGGTAAAAAATCTACTAATACTACTAAAACCGACCTAAAAAAAAGTACTATAATAAGGCTAGTAAAAGTTCTTTTCAAATTTTTTTTAAAAACCACTTTAACTAGAATGTAAGTTACACAGAGATGTACATCCCAAACAATATACAACACCAGCCGATATAACAACCATGGTTATGTTTCTGGTGAAACAGTGAATTTCCTTCAGATCTCTTTCACATTAGCAATGCTAACCACAAATGCTGCCTCATCAAGAATACACATTTTGTTTTGCTGCAAAAACATCTGCACTTATCTCCCATCCAATCTCCCATCAAGCATCCAATCCTCTATCATGCATCTGATCTACCATCATGCATCCAATACCCCCCCCCCCCCCATTATACATCCAATCCCCAATCAAGCATCTAATCTCCCATCATGCATCCAATCTCCCAGCATGCATCCAAATTCCCATCATGCATCTGAACTCCCATCATGCACAAAATCTCCCATCATGCATCCAATCTTGCATCATGCACCTAATTTCCCATCATGCACCTAATCTCCCAGCATGCACCCAATCTCCCATCATGCATCCAAACTCGCATCATGCATCCAAACTCCCATCATGCACCTAATCTCCTATCATGCACCCAATCTCCCATCATGCATCTAAACTTGCATCATGCATTCAAACTCCCATCATGTATCCAATCTCCCATCAAGCATCCAATCTTCCATCAAGCATATGATCTCCTATCATGCATCTGATCTGCCATCATGCATCTGAACTCCCACTATGCATCCAAACTCCCATCAAGTATTCAAATTCCCATCATGTCTTCAAACTCCCATCATGTATCTTAATTTTTATCATGTATCCAAACTCCCATCAAGCATGCAAACTCCCATCAAGCATGCAAACTCCCATCAAGCATTCAAACTCCCATTATGTCTCCAAACTCCCATCATGTATCTTAATTTCTATCATGTATCCAAACTCCCATCATGCATCCAATCTCCATGTACCCAATCTCCCATTATGCACCCAATCTCCCATCATGCATCAAATCTACCATCATGTATTGGCAACACTAACAACTATTGGTTAAAGCCTGTGCTAGTAGATTTCCATATATAGGAGCCCGTGTAACTGAAACCGGTTCGTGTCATCAGCTGGTCCGATTCTGTTGGTCCCCGGCTGTGAGAGAAACAAGCGTAGAAAAGAAATGTTTTCATGCAAGCAAACAAAGCAAATGAGAAGCAAACAAAGTGGTTACAAATCTCTTCATACAGAGTTAGTTACTGCCAGGGTTAGCTAGTGTAGTAAATCAACGATACCAGGGGTTTTTTCAATCTCAGGGCATTTACCACTTGTTGGCGATTGGTTTTTTTTTAATGTAATTGAATATTTTGATTTATGTGGATGTTTTTCTCCAAGTTCTTGTTAACAGTGCTTGGGGTTTATCTTTCTGCCCCCCCCCCCCCCCCCTTTTTTTTTAAATGACAAGTTTCTTCATTTTTATTTTTTTATTTTTAACTCTTGAAGTCCCAGGGGCTGAGCATCAGAGGCCCAAGGGGAAGTCAAAAGAGATGTAAAATATGCACATTTTGCTTTCATTGGGCTTCTAGGTAGAAACCTATGAAAGTATGATGTGTTCCTTGTAGCTGAAAGAGTTAAAGTAGGCTCTGGGGGTCTTGTAATGTATTTTTTTAAAAAAAGGGGGGGGGGGGTGTTACTTGAAAAAAGGTTGAAAACCACTGAACTTTATACAAAAGCATCCAACTAAAAAGCTTAATTAGTGAGTAAAAGTGAACTATAGGACTCTTTTTATGCCAGTGATTTATGAGAGATATGATGCTAGGATCATATTTGATAGACTAGTTGGCACTTCATGGGTGATGTGGTCTATATCACACTGGACAGGCCTCATTAAGCAGCAGGATTTCAAACAAATAAAATGACATTTATTTTTATGATCATCAGTTCTTCTGCACTCAAAGGGCGGTTGGCACCCCTGTATTGTGGTTTACAGCTAAGCTGCAATATCTGCACCCTTAGTTAAACCTCAGTCCCCTTTTATGTCATGCCTGTTGGTTTGGAGGAGGGGGGAGGGGGGGGGGGGGGGGCAGTGAGTTATTTTTTTTTCCTATCTAAAATGGGGCTCCGGAACCCAAATGGGAAATGATCAGCAGTGAAAAGAACTCTGAAGTTTGGTTATCTTAGTAATAAAACAATTCTAGTGTTTAAAATTAGTATGAGCTTATAGCTGGTCCAAAGGTCTTTGGGTCACCAGTTTCTGTAGACTGTCTGATCACCTCCATCCACCTTTGGTGGTCAGATGCGAAAAAACTTCATGGTTGCATGCCTAAGGCCTTTCCAGTCAGTCAAGTTCTGTATTCAGGCTTTTCTTGGTCTGCCTCTTCTCTTTTGCTAAGCCCTGTAGTATTTTTTTTGAGAGGCAGCTAGATCTTATTACACATCTGTACCAATGCGTTTCCCATCTTTTCACTGTAGTTAAAAGATGTTCACAGTTGCCAACGTACTATGATAATTATACGGCAAACCTCATCATTTCTGATATGGTCCCTGTGTGACATGCCAAGGATTTTTCTGAAAGATCACATTTCCAATCCTTGTATCTACTTTTCAAATTCAGCTGTTAAGGTCCTATTTCACAGCCATTTGTAAACGTACATCTATCTGTTGTACTGAACAGCCTAAAATGGGTACAAGAAAATATCATGGGAAGACAGATATACAATCAGAAGGCTAATGGTGCCATCAGAATTGGAACTCTGCGCTTGCTGCAGAAGATGGGGACGGAGCACTTATGGGAGTGTCCCAAGTGCTGTTATGAAAATTCCTAATTAATATAACATTCTGGGAAGCAAAGATGGTTGTTGCAATGCTGTCATTCACTGATTACCAACTGGTCTATAAAAAATATGGATCTATCGCTATAGTACTGAGAAACTACTGGTGCTAACAAGAGCTTTAACTTTTATGAAGAGTTTCAAAGGAAGTTTTCCATCTTCTTCTTCTTAGCATCTTCATCTTCTTTGTTCACCGGCTGTAAGCTCCGGCGGAAAGTCCTGGTTGTTCATCCATTTGGACTTAAGCTTTGTACCAGGGCCTGAATTTTGCGTGTACATCTATTGTACTGGCTTTTTTGTGTCCAGTTGGTTGTTCCTTGCCGCTCAGGCAATCGCACTCTGAATTTGAAGGAAGTCCCCAATTAGTCGACTCCTATGACATGTTTGTTGGGGAAACAGTTAGCCTTTTCTGGTCCCCCCCCCCCCCACACCCCCGGTCACCCCCACCACAATGTGGCCCCGGGCCTACACAGGGATCTTAGCATTCACCGGCTGTAAACTCTGGCAGAACATTCTGGTTGTTCGTCCATTTCTAAACTTTGGTACTCTTCCAGAACTGAGGTTTTGTGTGTACGTCTGTTTCACAAATCTGGCTTATATGCAGAGTCTTGGTTCCTTGTCTCTCAGGCACTCTGACTTTGAAAGAAACACCCCAAATTGGTCATCTCCTAGACACACTTGTAGTGAAAAGGGGGGGGGGGGGGGCTGGGCCTATTCTTTTTTACTGCAGCCCCAAAATCCATTCAGGGCAGAAATGAGAGGAAGTTTTTACAAATGTGGTGTCTCATGTTTACAAAATTATAGAGTTTAAAATTAGTATGAGCTTACATTTAGCGGGTTAATGGTGCTCTGTTTAATAACTTTAGTGAAAATACAATGTGAATGAAATGATTTGAAATTGTTTAATAAATAAATTAAAAAAAAAAAATAAGGCAAAACATAATGTCAAATATTTTCTAGTTTAAATATACTCAATTAAGTATTCTATTTTGTGCAGGAGCTCTTAATTAAATGCATTGACATTTATCCTTTTTTTTGTAACTTGTGCACATTTATAATACATTCAAATTTTATTAATTAAAATTTTTTTTTTTAAATATCCAGAAACCGTGAGTTGTTAACCCATTGGCTCGGTATTATGGATATCGCAATCCTTCAGCCTTGATTCCATGATAGGTACCGTAAATCTGGGAGAAAATGTGGCTTTTCTGCCTACCCCCGGGAGTGAACCCAGACCACAAGGAGTTTGTCACCCGGTCACCGCGTAGTCCGGTTTAGCCAACTACGCTAGCGAGCCGGGCTATTAAAAAATAAACATATTTTATTCATTACAAACAAAATTAGCAATCTGATATTTGCATAAATCCAGCAAAATGCAAATGAAAGCAATATAAGCCAAGCTGTACTTGAAAAGAAAAAAACTTAAAAGTGGCATCCATGCAAAAGGCATTTATTGTATAGCTGTGCTGCACGATGTCCTAGCAGTTCTAATAAACATTTACCGTTTTCTATCTCAGTGGTATGATTCTATTCTTAAGTAGATCTTCTAAATATAACCTCATACGGCTGAACAGGCTACCTGAGAGCTGCTGTTTGTGCTTGACATCAGAAATGTGGCTTATCGGGTAATTTATAAAATTTTAACATAACATTAAAAAAGCGGTGTCCGTGGCTTAGGTGTTGCGAGTCCAACTCGTAATTCCAATATACCGCGATCGAAACCCGCTGCTGGCTGCATGGATTTTTTTAATGGTATGGGGCATCGCAGGTCGACCCAGCCTAAAATGGGTACCAGGATGGCTGTTCTGGGGAAGTAAGGACGGCCGGCGTAATGTTGACTACATTACTCACCTAGTGCTGATGGTCTGTAAAAAATATGGGTGCTTTTCCCATATACCCGATATGCCTAAAGGCATGAAAAGGGATCTTTACATTAAAAAGCCTCCAACAACAGCAGACCTAGGACTATCACCCACCCCCCACGCACACACACCTAAAGATGTCCGGTGAGAAGAATTAAACAGCACAATGCCGTCAACAAAGAAACTCAACGACTCACCTGCCGTAGGTGTATTCAATAGGTTTGGGTTTCTCCTTCTCGATGTAATGTAATAAAGGTGTGAAAATACGCCATGCCTCAAACAGTTCGTCAGACCTGACAAAGTGAATCTGAGAACCCATGAACACATCCAACAACAGGCGCTCATAGGCATCAGGCATTTTCACATCCTGAGAAACAAACAGAAAAACACATTTGAACATCACTAGTATAAACATAAACACATCATCATCATCATCAAGTGTTTTTAAGTGTCATGGGTGACTATGCTTAAAAATTCTGAGAAACAAACAGAAAACATTTGAACATTACAAGAAAAAGAAAACATCAATACATCATTACCATCATCATCATAAAGTGCTTTGTAATTGTCATGTCACTTTTCAGGCCAAAGCATTTCAGCTTCAAAAGGAAAACCCCTAATTAGTCACCATTATGATATACTGGTTGAGGAGGGGGGTCCATTCTTTTCTTCCCCAAAATGAGACTCCAGAACCCCTAAGGGAAGTCCAAAAGCCATGAGGATGGTTTGTTTTTAAACTACTCCCTTTGGAAACCAACCAATGTTATGTCCATGATTGTGAAAAGGTTCACTTTCTAAGCCACAGAGCTACAACATGATGACATAGGTGTCATCTCAGAAGGCTGAACAGGTTATCTAGGATCGGCTCCTGTCGGTCTGACATATGAGATGCGGCTCATCTGGTCACTGTGATGCCAAGTCTCAGATAGCAGACCCAGGAAAACCAAACAAACAAACAAAAAAACCCTCCCCAAAGATGAATGGCAAGAACATGTGATACCAGTTCTGCATGCGAGTTCCAAGGCTCCATTGTGGAGAAAACAAGAATAGACCCACTGCCTTCCCAACTAACAACCCAACTAACAAGGATAGCGTAGGAGTCGACTAACCGGGGGCTTTCTTCGAAGTCGGAGAGCATCTACCTGAGTGGCAAGGGACAACCAAATGCAGCCAAATAAGCCAGTAAAAAGGATGTACACGCAAAACTCAGGCTCTGGCACAAAGCCAAAGCCCAAATAACCAGAATTTTCGACTAGAGCTTACAGACTGTGAACAAAGAAGAACAAGAAGAAACTTGTGATACCAGTGTCACAATTCAGTAGCTGATAATCTCCGTAACTGCCACATCGAAGCAATGCAAACATAGAAGAATATTTGACAGAGTGCACTCACCCTATACCTGCTGCCGTACGTGAGATCCAACTCACTCTCCTCACAATTGATGCTCATTCCTGGTGTTTTGGCCATCATCTTCATGTAGATTGCCTCACTTGGCTGCACCCGGATGACCAGCTCGTTTCGCTTCACTTCCCCCGCAGGAAAAATGTCTCCGGCCACATCTTTAAACTGCACCCTGACTTCAGCCTTGCGTTCATTTAAAGCTATTATGAAACAGAAAGATACAAAGTTTATTCTTTCATTAATAATTTCAGTAGTATTTGCTCCCCGTGTTGGTTCCAGGGACCCCATTGTGGGGGAAACAAGAACAGACCCACTGCCTCCCCAACAAGCATGTCGCAAGAGGCGACTAACTGGGAGCTTCTTTTAAAGAGAGGCAAGAAACCAGCAGTCTGCATACAAATAAGCAAGATCTGTAAAATGTATGCACATGCAAAACTCAGGTCCTAGAACAATCCCAAAGTCCAGAAATGGACGAACAACCAGGTCTTTCCGCCAAAGTTTACATCAACAGTAGTACTTCCAACATCAGCAGAATGTTAAAAGTAATGAAACAAATGTTGCAAACTTGTTGGCACCTCTCTCATCTTTCCAGACGATGAAAGTTCTATTGTGTTATAGGTAGGCATGGTATCATAGACCATGGTGACACACATCAAGGCTAGGAATAAAGTTCCTCCTGTCTACGTCACAAATCCTGGGTAGTATTGTCAGACCACATGTTACCCTTGCAACATGATCCCTCTCTCTATCTACATTGTTAACTCTAAACTAAAGGTTTCAGGTTTTGAACAACAGATCAACATTATGGCACACAGGTAAGAACCCATAAGTGCTCAGTTCTTCTTCTAACTCAAGCCTGAGGCCGAAGAAGCTCAGCACAAGGCTCTGAAATACTTTTGGGTAGAGTTTTAACTCCAAATTGTGCCCGGGCAGCACTGTTAGGCTATTCTTTTCGATTTCCAACTGCTAAGAGATTTACGTGAGCAACAATACACACGGGCGCCCGATCTCACTACCCAAAGACCAGGGGGGAATTACTAGAAGTCAGAGTCCACATGAAAAAATCCCAGGGCTTACCAAGGATTGAACCCGGAACCTCTAGCACTTGAGGCGAACACCATGCCTCGAGACCACGCAGCCCCCTAAACTAAAGGCAACACTGAAACATTTGGAAAAAGCATGCAGCAGAAGTTGCCAGATCTGAAGAGCCATGCTCTTTTTGTCCACCTGTCAGAGCTTCCCTCCTAGGTCAGGTGCCAGCCAAGGCTAAGAGCCTGGTCTGCCATGTCATAACATTTAAGTTTTCAGGTTGCATTTTCTTTTTCTATGATGAGGCAAGTATCCTACCCAATGCTCTCTTCCGCCTGTAGCCATTGACTAAACTGAGATGTCAGATTTGGTATATGCCGCCCAACATCAGGAATTTGCAGTGAACAGGTGATACTGAATACTGTCCTCTAGTAGCTCATCATATCTGACAAATACCTGACTCGGAATGTTACCAACTACCAGTCTAGTACAGGTAAAATACATCTTCAGTCTACAATAAAACTAACAAGTGAAATACCTTATGTAATAATTCTAAGTGTGTATAATAACCAACTTATCGTGCCCGTATACTTCCATGAACAACAAACTGAATTTCTGGTGGCGATTGTTGGCTTTGGCACCTTAAGCAACTGAAATACGCATTTACTGCGTGAGTATATTTCTGGATTGTTCCAGCACTAGTTGTTTGTTCGCCAGTTTTTCAAATGCCACAGTGGGGGACATTTTATTTGATTCACACTGGCACAGGAAGGGGGCAAGTATGGGGAAATCCGATTGTGGTGATACTGAAATCTCAACTAAGACTAACACTAACAGTATATGAATGAAGCAAGAGACAGAAGAACTGTGTGGAAAATGAGGGGAGAAATGATGACTTATTAAAATATTTGTTATACTTTTTCAAATATACTGAAGATTATTTAATTAAAGGAAAAATAATTTTACTGTAAATTCCACTGTAAAGTCTTCTTTATCACCTTTTAAAGGGTGACATCTGTGGCTTAGGCGTTGCGAGTCCGACTTGTAATTCCAACGTTCCGCGATCGAAACCCACTGCTGGCTGCATGGATTTTTATCGTTGTATATGGCGTCGAAGGTCGACCCAGCCTAAAATGGGTACCATTATGTATGTCCTGGGGAAGTAAAGACGACAGGCGTAATGCTGACCACATTACCCACCTAGTGCTGACTGGTCTGTAAAAATATAGTGCTCTTCCCATACGCCCAATGTGCCTGAAGGGGTGAAAAAGGATCGTTACTTATTTTACTTATGTTGGCATGTTGTGTTGTGGTTTACAGCTAGGCTGCGATAAGTGTACCTTTTGGCCCCACATGTCTCATTAGAAAGCTAATTCCTGGTCGCCTTTAAAAAAATATATTTTTTTTTAAACCCAAAATGTGGCCTTGGAACCCACAAAGGAAGAAAGTCTTGATAATGATTGAAACCTAAACACAATAAACAAACAACAACACAGTTGGAATGTTCTATGACTGCACAATGACAAATTCCCTTTTTACAACAAAAAACCCTAGATCTGTTAAAGGGATGTGCTAAGCAACACTCAAGTTCTGGAATAAGACTAGTCCAGAAGTGGAGTGGACAGCCAACCAGGACTTTCACCAGAGTTTTCAGTTAGCGAGTGACAAGAAGAAAAAGAAGTCTTTTATCAAGAAACATTAAAAACATACCTTTGCCACATCTGAGGATGAAAGGCACACCATCCCAGCGCTCATTTTTCACGTACAGAACAACTGTAGCAAATGTGGGCGTGACAGATCCTGGTAAACAGTGAACAGTGAAAAGTAGCCATTAAATGCCAGACAGCAGGGCAGTGAGTGGACTCGCCAGGCAAACAACCAACTAAAGCTTTTCCCTAGCCAAACAAACTATCTAGCGATAAACTTTTTCGGTGCCAATGTTTGAGTTTGAGGTTTGAACAACAGATCAACATCATGGCACATGGTTATTAGCCCATAAGTGACTCTGTTCTTCTTTTAACTTGAGTCTTGAGTCCAAAAAAGCTCAGCATAGTGCACAGACTCTGTAGCACCGGTGAGGATCCTGAAACACTCTGGGTAGATTTTTAACTCCAAAATTTGCCAGAGCAGCGCCGTTAGGCTACTCTTTTTGATTTTCGGTGCCAAGGAACGTATCATAATTATCATGAGCAAGTCCTTTACAGAACGTTGCTTCCATCACAGCAACCCTGGATAAAACTTCGGTCCCTCTCCCGCTCCATGCACTTTTGTGCTCAAAGTGTTTCATATGTGCTGCAACATCTTCATGCTGGTTGGCCCTGATTCTCTTACTTGTGCCATACTTTCCTTTACTGTTCTTTCCAAAACTGTGGCATTTCATCCAGCTAAAATATTTTAATTTTAGTTTTCAAGACAAAATGCTGTTTATGGGTCAATATTCCCTGAAGTTCTTTTAGGATGTCAAAATTTCTCTTTTCTTGGTCCATGGTGTTCTGAAAATTTTTCTCCAGCCTATCAGCTCAAAGACCCTATTTTCTTCCTGACTAGTTAAGAGATTGTCTATGACTCACATTTGTATGTTGCTACAGGAAATATGAATGCTCTCAAAATCTTGACTTTGATTTGATTGCTTGTGCTTAGCCAAGGATTTTTTTTTTCAGTGTTTGCATTGTTATGATCGCTGCATTGTTGTTGACTATGGAGCCTAGATATTCAAAGTTGTGTGGCATTTCTCATATTTAATTGTTAAGCACAAGATGCATTGATTTATATCTAATTTAGTTGTCTTCCCCTACCAAAAGAGTTAACAAACATACTTTAGGCACAGACTTTAGGCATATAAACAATGCTCAAACCAGATCATCACCTCACAAAATAAAAGTAAAGGACCCCCACCCCCACCCCCACGAGGCTTATAGGGCTAGACCTATATTTTGATAGACCAATCAGCACTTGGTGGGTGATGTAGTCAGCATCATGCCGGCCACCTTTACTTCCCAGGACTTCACTTGGTAGCCACTAAAAGATGGGCTGACCTGGGAGCCACAGTCATTTCTGACCTGAACCCATGACCTTCTGATCCGCAGGCAAGCCTTTAGCCGCTACACCATGGTGGCTCCCACATGAAAGAAAGCAGACACAAGTACAAAGCACCATTTACCTTTGGGTACTGTAGTATCATCCAGGTAGCCCATTCTGGTCTCGTTGTCTCCATGGGGGTTACCCACGTACTGGCCCAAGACAACGTTGTCCATGCTGGGGCAAGGGATGCTTCTGAGCACTTTCACCTGGGAAAGGAAAACAAAGTATTTGGTCCATCAACTCACTCCCTCTCTCTCTCACTCCCTCTCTCTCTCACTCACTACCTCTCTCACTCACTCTGCCCCCTCTCTCTCTCCCTCTCTCTTCTCCTGTCTTTCACTCAGGTCAGCATGCAGGCATACATGTGGATGTGTATGCGTGACAGATAGTCAAAGAATACATGTTAGTATAGATGAGAGAGAGTGTGTACGTGCGTGATGTATGTGTGTGCATATGCATGAGAAAGTTTGTGTGTACAGCACAGCTGGAGTTATGCTTGTAGTGACGTTGGTAATATGTTAATTTTTCATGTGTATGCAAACATATGGAACACTCTGTATGCGTGTGTGTGTGTGTGTGTGTGTGTGTATATATATATATATACATGTGCGTATACATGTTCATACATGTAAGTGTGTGTGTGCATATATATATATATATATATATATATATACATATGCATGTATGTGTGCATATATGTAAGTGTGTGGGTGTGCGAGCACGTAATTATGTATGTGTGTGTGTATACATATATATATGTGTGTGTGTATATATATATATATATATATATATATATATATATATATATATATATAATATATATATATATATATATATATATATATATATATATATATATATATATTTTTTTTTTTTTACACATGTGTGTGTACATGTATGCGCGTGTGCTTATGTACGTGTGTGTTAGTTGCATATCCTTTACAGGACGTTGCAGAACCAAACCCAGCATTTTTTGTCTGTTGCAACTCTTCTAGGCAAATTTTACATTCAGAATTTGCTTACAGAATGGTCAGCTCTCGGTACCACTGTCAAAACCAACACAAGACAAACCATACACAGCTGGGATCGAACCCGGCACCTTGGCATTACAAAGTGCGCTCGCAATGCCTAAGCCACAGATGCTGATGTGTGTGTGTGTGTGTGCATGTATGTGTGTATATATATATATACACACATAAATACAGGTGCATGTAAGTTTGTGCATACATATGTTAATGTGTGTAGGCATGTGTGTATATGTGTGCGTGTGTCCAGGTGGGGGAGGGGAAGAAAGCAGAAATAAAGGAAACATAATACACTAAAAAATATCACAACTGATAGCTACAGACAAACTGGTGGGGCGTCAACCTCTAAATCAGAGCCTTCTTATTTTTCATGCAGGTGTACATAGTTTAGAAAGATGAAAAAAAATCATATGTACTAGCAAAAACTGACACCCCTTATAAGAAATATGGACACACCTTGGCACTGTAGACGACACACTAAATGTCTTGCGACAGACAAGTTTGGAAAAGCTCTGCTGTACATGACAGGGCCACTGTGCATGGCCAAACAGTAAAGAACCCTCTTCCATGCCTTCATACTGGGCATATAGGGCTAGCCTTTTATTTTATAGACAAATTGGCTCTCTGTGGATGATGTGGTCAACATCACGCCGGCCAGCTTTACTTCCTAGGAATGCACCTGCTACCCAATAAAGGCTGGGGCAGGGCCAAATGGACACACTAAAAATGGGCCATTGTTAGGTAGGTCTCAGGTGTAACAGAAATCTGGCTAATGTTGTGACTTTTTAGAGCATCGAGTTGGCTGTGCATCAAACGTACACTTAATGCTGTGACTGTAAGGCAACAGTTATGAATCCCAAGAGTGTCAACAGCTTTCAAGTCTTTTACTGTTTGGTGTGTCCTTCAATCTCCTAGAAGATTATAAATAAATAAATGGTCACGCTGGACAGGAAGGAACAGCTAGTGGGCTTTAACTCTGGAGCTAAGATGCAGAAGATAAAGCTGTTAGAGTTAGTTACCTTTTCATTTCTAATATCTTCAGAACTTGTTGAAGGTGGTTTTTCCATAGCAACCAATGTTAAAATTTGTAGTAAATGGTTTTGCATAACATCTCTGTAAGAAGGAAAAACGGGAAGGAAAAAACAGAAGTAAAAGTCATTAAAAAGTAAGGATGTGCTTTTGTGTAATTTATAAAAGTAAATGATCAGACTACATTTTAGTAGAAGTACAAAAGAAGATATTTTAAAGTTTTGGTATAAGTAGTGTAAAAGTGACGATAGTCATATTTGTACGATATTTCTTTTTTACATGTGTAAAATGGCTGTTTTTCTAAAGACTTTTTCAGGGAATTTCAAGAAAAATTTACAGTAAGGGGAAGAGGCTTTGTTTTTTTTTTCTAGGTTATCAGGGTGAAAAGGTTAAATTGACATCGAGGTGGGTTTTTCTTATTGACCTGAGTCCCCAGGTTGTTGCTGGCACCTTTCAGTCTCTCTAAACGCTAGCATTAATTTGTGCTAGCAAACAGTGGTATAGAATCACAGCGCATGGGGATGTCGAATGTGACAGCAAGACCTGCTCGTGTTAAGAAAAGTCTTCTGCAACTACAGTATGGGATTTCAGGACTACTATTAAGACAAGGTTTCTTTCAGGTAAGCTGTGATGGAAGCAATGTTCTGTAAAAAAAAATCCTGCCACATAATGATGATTATTAAATCTTAACAGGAAAGAAGAAATTACCTGAGAATACCAAATTCATCAAAGTAACCTCCCCTGCCTTGGGTTCCAAATGGCTCTTTGAAGGATATAACAATACTTGCAACATTTTCCCGGTTCCAGATAGGGCTGAATATTCTGTTTCCAAATCTGTAGAGAACAATTTTGAACTATTTAAACTTAGTGAAAAAAAGCAGTCACTGCTTTTAATTTATACGCAACTTTTTTTTTTTTCAGTGTATAAAACTTCCCTATGTATAAGACGATATCTTATTTTTCTTGCCCAGAAGGAAAAAATAAATATTTTAAACACAATTCATGTTTAAGAGTTATTGGTCATTTTCGTCCTTTTTAGGACGAAATTTTTTGTTATTTGAAGCCCCACCCCGGCTTTTGCCAGGGGCCGCAATATAGGCAGGCCATAAATATGGCCAATTGTCTGAACGCGGTTTCTGGGACCTCTCCACAGCGATCCTCATCGGCATGGTGGCACTTTGTGTCATCGGGTGTTTATCGCTTGTGTGATGTCCTGGTGTGGCAGAGTGTCAGTAAGTCATGTATAAGACAATACTTTTTTTTTTGTGTGTGCCCAAAATACAAAAATAAATATTTTAAACACATTCTATGTATAAGAAAACTCCCAGTTTTAAACTGTATAAATTTGGGAAAACATATTATCTTATATACGAACAAATATGGTAACTATCTAGGTGAAGAGTTAACATACTAGCAGACCTATAAACTCAGGGGGTCACCAACTGGAAAGCCAATCATAGGTGCGGTTCCAACCTCAGGATTTACTTTTTGTGGTATTAACTGGCTCCTGTGTGGTTTTGGTTTAACTAGACAATTCTTATATTCAGCAGTTTGCTCTGTGTTGAGAGGCAGAGGAAGTGCAAAAAAGGTGGGAGGGGGTGTGATAGCAAAAGCAAATGGATGTCGCTTAGTGCAACAATGCCTGGCATATAATACGACAATATCTAGCTTGAGAATGGAGGTGGAGGCAGTCAGTGAAGCTTGAGAACCAGCTACATACACATGTCATGACTGTAACTGACCAAGAGATTACATTCAGAAATTCTGGACACAGGTATGCTGTGTGCAGAATGGCAAGCACCACTGCAAAAGTCAAGCATAGTTTCAGTCATTTGGATATCTTTTTTTTTTTTTTAGGTTATGCTGTGTTGAAAAATGAAAAGGCAAATAGACTTTCTGGTTGTTTACCACTTTGTGGTAAGCTAGATGTTGTAAAGGGCCGTTCAGGAGAGAGTGAACAGTGTGGAAACAAAAATGTATCATCAAAGTCTGAACAGAGTGGTGTAGCAAAGAGTGACCAGGCGATCTGTCTGACACTCAATACTTGGGGGAGGAGTCAGACATACATCACCGTTGCTGGTACTATCATAATTAGAACTCTGCACTTGCTGCTGAAGATGGGGATGGTGCACTTATGGGAATATCCCACATGCTTTGATGTTGGTTCTCAACTCATAACTCTATGTTCAGTAGTTTGTTACTGGTATCTCAATGGTGCAACATTCATTCCTGTCAAAATCAACATCCAAAAAATTCAGCTACCAAACTGTCTGCAGCTGACTTTGAACTCTGGTATGTTCAAATTATGAAACTGCATTCACAACTTCTAAGCTACAGGTGCTAACAGGGTTATATGTATGCCAGGAAAAAATGATAAGCAGGTAACGTAAAGGACCTTTTTTGCTCCACTGGCACATCAAGCAAGTCATGCTAGATCTGTGTTGTTATAGACAGTCGGCACTCGACGGGTGATGTGGTCAAAATCACGCCGCCCGCCCGTATAAATATAACTTTATCAATATTTAATTTTCTAAGAGATGGAGTCAACAGGACACTGCAGGCTCAGCTACCACATGCATAAAATAAAGACTGTACAGTCCTCACACTGTGCCTGCCAGATGAGACCACAAACACCTGAGCACCTACAACTTTGAAAAGACAACTGGCCTCAAGAGCAAAGTGTGCAGAGCAAGCTATGAGGAACCATGAATGACCTGCAGCTGACACGCAGGGTCACAAATTGGGCATACAAGATGGTCTTAGAATAGGCCCTTCCAAACATGCACTTTTCAAACCAATTGTATTTTATCAGTAAAGCATGTTCATAAAACAATATTCATAATATGAAATCAAGTTAAAAAAAACAACAACACAAAAGCATAGATGGCGAATTCATTCATTAAAATACACATATATGCACAAACACACACTCATATATGCATAATTACACACACACTGATTTATACCCATACATACTTTCATACATACCCTTATTTATACTTTTATAAATACATACCCACAGATTCATACATATACATACATACATCACATACACACTCATGCAAACACAGAAGAACAAAAGCCCACTGGAATTAGTTCAGAGCATCATTTTGTAAACAGGTGACTAGTGACTAACTCACCGTAAAACCATGAGATTCTGAACCATCTCTTTGCCTAGATAGTGATCAATTCTGTATAATTCCTCTTCTTTGAACAATGCTGCTAAGTGACGAGACAGCTGGTTGGAACTTTCCAGGTCTCGTCCAAATGGCTTCTCGACCACTATCCTTGTCCATTTGTCTCTAAAAATATAACGATGTAATTGCAACTGTAGAAAGACATATAAAGTTAGTTGAGTATCCTTTACAGGACGTTGCAGAACCAACCTTAACAGCCCTTGGCTGTTGTGTGGTTTTTCTAGGCAATTTACATCCAGTAGTTTGCCATTGCTTTCTGGACGGTTGGCTTTCTTGATACCACTGTCGAAACCAACGCAAGGCGTATTGCCCGCAGCTGGGATCGAACATGGCATCCCGGCATTACCAAGCGAAGCGTTCGCATCGACTTAGCCACAGAGCCGACTAGAAAGACATATACTTCCATTAATATTATCCTAATGATGTGTATAGAATTTTGAAAAATGTTTCTTCTTTTGTCGTCTCACTGATACCAGATTGTAGCCGTGTCGTGATTTTCTGCATCTGTCTTGCACTTCTCGGGGGGCTTGGGTGGTAAATTTATTCATCTTTTTGCAGGTTTCAGCTGCATTATTTATCCATCTCTCTCCTGGTCTTCCCCTTGCTTTCTTCCAAGATGTTCCGTTGTAAAAAATCTTTTATCAAATGCAAATTTGTCTGGCTGTATTCTCACTAGATGGTAGAACAATTTCATTCTTTGTCTATCAGTATAATTCAGAAACGGTTTTATTCCAATGTTCTGTCTAATGCTGGTAGTTGAAACCTTAATATTTCTTGTGTTGTTAGTGACCTTACGGAAACAGCATATTTCACAAGTAATTATTTTCTGTTTTAGTGACATATTCAATGTCCAATGGGCTTTGATAGCATAAAGTAGGGATAAAGATAATTTTTTTTATTATAATCTTTTAAACAATCTTGGAAAAGATCTAGGGGATTAGAGATTAAAGAAGACAATGAGAAACGATCATTAACAGCCATTGGTCATGGTATGATGAGGTGTCAGCAGACAAACTGATATATTCTGTTGTAGAATGCAAGATTTGGATATTCAGTTAGTTAGCTAGTTAACAATTTAACTTCACTAATTATCCCTTATGTCATTCAATCCACAAGTGCTCGGATCCCCCCTCAGTAAATCCATGAACATGCTACAGACATGCTCTCCACATGCAGCAGAGAGATCCCAGGTTTGGCCGGTTGGTATTTGAATGGAAACCAAGCTGTATGGAACAGTGGAAGCCCTGCATCAGCTCACAGATTTCACTGAGGTCTCTGTCCTTCTCATCTAAAAACTACTGGCATGGAGAATGAAATTATGAAGAAAGACAGTTAAATCACATGAACATTTCTAGAGCAGTGTTCAGATAAGAATTACTGGTTAACAAAGAATATGAACCCCAGTTCATGCTTCTCATAAACCAAAAATCTACATCTCATGTTTTTTATCTTTGTATTCTTCAAGCTTAACACCGGCTGTAAACTCCAGCAGAAAGTTCTGGTTTTTCGCCCACTTCTGGTTACACGTCTTGTTCCAGAACTTGAGTTTTGTGGGCACATCCGTTCTAAAGATCTGGCTTATTTGTACGCACAATGGTGGTTCCTCGCCTGTAAGGCAGATGCACCCCAACTTTGAAGGAAAAACCCCTAATTAGTCGGCTTTTACAACACTCTTGTTAGGGGGACAGTGAGTCTATTTTTCTCCCACCACAATGAAACCCCAGAATCCACGCGGGGGGAATCAAGTGTTATCAAAAAGGACAAGAAGCCACATCACAGTTTTTAAAAATGCACACTTTTTACTCAACTCAACATTCATGTTTTAAAAGTCGACTCACCCTTTAGCCATGCAGAGAGCTTTAATGTTAAGTGTTACAGTTTCAAACACGGACGGAGGAAGGGCCAGGTAGAATAACCTATTACAGCTGCCTCTTTGTTCAATTGCTTTGTTCAGCTTCTGAAAGTCTTCCGTCTTGTCGTAACTACCTGCCACGTACTCATTTAGCTTGAAGAACTCTTTTAACTTGCCCTCTTCACCGGCCACAGCCTGCATGATTACAATATGACAACTTTTAAAAGTCAGCATACAAGAATAAATGTCAAAAAATAAGCTAATGTCCTTAATGAAGAAAATAGGGGCTTCTGAGCTGAAATGCTATAGAAATATTTTCAGAATACCATGAACAAAGATGAAAAGAAACAATGAATTCTAAAATATGTGAATATCAAGGAATACTGGCTAGTAAACAGCAACTTGTCTCGGAAACTGAAATATTCTGGCCACATCAAGTGCCACGACAGACTAAAAGGAATGGTAGCAGAAGGCATGGTATCAGGAAAGCCAGCAGGGGCCGAGCAGCACGAAGATGGGCACAGGATATAAGTGACTTGTTGGGTTGAAAAGTACATGAGGCAGGAAAGCTGGTGAGAGACTGAGTTTCTGTCAGGAAGACTTTGATACATATTGTGGGAAAAGAGCCAATATTTTAACATAATTACATATGAGAACAGCGAGGTTTTGCAAAGGACCAGGTACATATTGGGGAAATGAGCCAATATTTTAACTTAATTACATATGAGAACACCGAGGTTTTGCAAAGGACCTGGTACATTTTGGGGAAATAGGCAATATTTTAACTTAATTACATATGAGAACAGCGAGGTTTTGCAAAGGACCTGGTACATATTGGGGAAATGAGCCAATATTTTAACTTAATTACATATGAGAACAGCGAGGTTTTGCAAAGGACAGGTACATATTGGGGAAATGAGCCAATATTTTAACTTAATTACATATGAGAACAGCGAGGTTTTGCAAAGGACCGGTACATATTGGGAAAATGTGCCAATATTTTAACGAAATTACATATGAGATTTCCTTGATATCTAAAGGAGTTTAAGAATAAGAAAAGACTCCTGGTTGTATTTTTAAACTGACTTGGTTCCCATGTTAACCCAGTCTAAAATGTGCACCAAGAAATGTTATGAGAAGTAAGATGGTTCACGTGTTTCTGACAGTATTATTCTAATTTTTCTTAATCTTTATATTCTTGTTAGTTTTCACCAATGCTTTGCCAGGGACCCAGAAAAGCTGTTCAGATACACAACTATACCTTCTCCCTGACTTATGACCTATGCAACTCATGACCATCCACACTTGCGACCAAGAAAAAGTAGTAAAAAAAGAAAGATAACTATGTTAGTAGAGTAAAAAAAAGTTTCGGGATATGTTGCCCAGATTATCATCAATATTATCAGGTGCCTTGCCGACTGGCATGGGAGATCACGCCTCTCCACAATCCGCAATCTCATGTATCAGTTTGTATGCTGACACACCCCCATGCCATGCAACAAGACTGTCAAGCATCTTCTCTCGTTGTCTTCCTCTATCCCTCCTTCCACAGATCTTTCCAGTGGTCACAACATATTTTATTTTCCCTCTTCTCATAACATGGCCGAAAAATGATGACTGTCTCCTTCTGATGTCTGTGATAAGTTGTTGTCAGGCTCCCGCCTCTTTCAAAACCTCTTGGTTGTTCTTTTTTAGCTTTCCAAAATATTTTAAGCATCTCTGAGACTGCAAGAAATTGTTTGGCCTGCATACCGATTGTCCAGGATTCACAGCTATATGTTAAAACTGGATGTATGTAGCAAGCAAGAATTCTTTTTCCAACCTTTAATGACAGAGATTTATCGCATAAGATGTTCTTCATTTTATAAAATGCAGTTTTTGCTTGTCCTATTATGTTTCTTATCTCAGTAATGTATCTTCCATTTGATGTTATCCATGTGCCCAGATAGTTAACTTTCTGTGCTTGTCCCAAGATTATCATATTACAATAATTATACCTACACAAAATGAATTTTTGTGTTATATGTACAGCATGTATAGCTCGTTTTTATTAAAACAGTGTTGAAAAGTGTAAATTCGTCTTACAACCTGTTTACCTTACGACCAGTTCAACTACGACCTGTTCAACTTACGACCAGTTCAAACTTACGACCAGTTCAACTTATGACCAGTTCAACTTACGACCTTTTAGTCAGAGTGGAACTTGGCTGTAAGTTGCAGAGACCCTGTATTACATAAGACAAACCTTCATGTGCGGTAAACAGCTCTTTTTCACTTCTTCCAGAGTAAGATTGCTTCTTGCATAGCCAATGAAGTGAGTTTTTGGTGGTAAAAGACCATCTCTGAAAAGCCACCTGATAAATAAACAATGATTTGTATGATTTAACACATATGCTAACTTGCCATGACAAAATAATAATTGATTTATGTGTTGTGTGTCAATTTTATGTTCAATGGAATAGATATATTTGGAGATAATGAGTATGCAATAAATGTTAACTGTGCATGTAAGGCAAGCTACATGAGATAACCTTCGGGAAAGTCTGAAATTAGGGCACCTTTTGGATTCAATCCTAGGGTGTGGAACATTAGGGTTCCTAATGGCTGACCAGAGCTGGTGTCAGATGTTATTTCTTGTGTGAAGGTGGTCCCCGTGGCGAAGTGGTCAAGCCTTTTGTCTCGCGCTCCAAAGGTTGGGGTTTATCTCATGGCTGTGTTGTTCTGTTCATGAGTGCTATTTTTATACACATCCCTGGGGATCATCGTCAGAGCCATGGAAATCGTGCTATGTGCGGCACTCTTGGCAGGCGGCTAGCCGTTCTGCGCAGAGACCCAGACATATGGGAAAAAAACTGGTTCAATTAAATCGATCCTCTCGACTATAACCTTTTATTTCTTGTGTAAGCCTGTCAGGTAATGACTAACGAACAAATTGTTATTGAGTCGATACAAGTGTCTTACAATCTCAAGTCTGTATCTTCTTATATTACGGTGCTTAGACAGGCAGATTGTCTTCTGACAAAAAGGCTGAAGTATGTTGATCTTTGATGTTGTTCTATGTCTACATGTGTCCACGAAGACAACTGAACCCTGACCTGCTTGTCTGCACTAGACATCTCAACTGAACCCTGACCTGCTTGTCTGCACTAGACATCTCAACTGAGCCCTGACCTGCTTGTCTGCACTAGACATCTCAACTGAACCCTGACCTGTTTGTCTGCACTAGACATGTCAACTGAACCCTGACCTGCTTGTCTGCACTAGACATCTCAACTGAACCCTGACCTGCTTGTCTGCACTAGACATCTCAACTGAACCCTGACCTGCTTGTCTGCACTAGACATCTCAACTGAACCCTGACCTGCTTGTCTGCACTAGACATCTCAACTGAACCCTGACCTGCTTGTCTGCACTAGACATCTCAACTGAACCCTGACCTGCTTGTCTGCACTAGACATCTCAACTGAACCCTGACCTGCTTGTCTGCACTAGACATCGGTGTCATGAACTTGTGGATATTTGTCAGCAACACCATTTGTATCTGCTTCCCCAGCGAGTACAGTCAGACTTACTAAGCTATTACATGCATGCATTGATCCTGTATGCTTTTGATTTCCATAGTGTTTTTGTAATTCTTTCTTTTAGGAATGGTCCTCTTAATTCTTTCTTTCTTTTTTTTAAAACAGTCTTCTTTATTCTTCCTTATTTTTTTTATATTTCATGAATAGCATACTTACCAGAGAGTGGGATAAATCTTTTTCTTTGCCAAATCTCCCTAATGGACAAAAACATTTAAATCACATTGTCACAAACAAGAAGAATCTTTTATAGAAAATAAAATATACAAGTTTTAGAGAAATTGAGTCACAATTCAATCACCATCATCATGTAGCAGGTCCTTTGCAGAACGTCGTTCTCAACGCGGTGTGCCTGAAAGAAACTTGATCT
>CAJHNH020000620.1:142500-150511 GCA_905116865.2 Candidula unifasciata
TCTGTGACGAATTATCTTCGTAAGCCGATGTATCACTGTATTCTGGAATCTGGATTTTATTGTGTGTCAAACTTGTATCCATCCATATCCAGACGCACAGACAAGAAACGTATTAGATGACGCTCGAAAACACAAATTTAAGTCAGCGAAAATGTAAATAAGAGTGTAGAAGTGTGATTAACATCACGTAAGAGCTCCTTCGCTTGACAAATAACAATAGTATTTGATTACAAAGACACAGAGAATAGGCTCTATTTATACAGCTGGAAAGTGTGGTTAGATAGACCGACCGACGTCAGCCTTAAAAGCGCTGATATCGCGTGTTGTATATTTTAGCACGTCAGCGCTTTTAACGCTCCGAAAACATGCAGGACTAGCCCTAACTTAAAACCCCCCCCCCCCTTTTTTTTTTTCTACAAGAGTGCTGCATCCTACGTCACACACATTCTCTTTCTCGGAATAAAAACGTAAATAGAAGACAACGCAGAAAGCTTTTCGAGCAAACAGTACACAGGGAGAACCCCGTAATCTTCATCAAAGTTGACGAGCCTAACAAAGTATGAATGTAAAATGACTTAGTGGGTAAATGGGCGGAGCTAACACACATGGGGAGATTTCCGTAATGTTTACCCACAGTAACACGCACACAGAGACACACACAGTCTCACACACACACTGACACACACAGACACACATACACACAACTACACACAAACACACACATCTTTTACAATTACCTATACACACACTCATACATACACAGAATCATACATGCACAAATACGCCTACGCATACACACATACATACCAGACATATACATGTCACGCATACGCATACATATATATCATACACACCTACGTAGGAGAGAAATGGGTGTATAGTTACCGAAAAAATTGTTGACTACTGAACCAGGTTTAAGCAGAGGATACACTTTGACAGCTTTAAATGCTAATGAACGCTTACTGCATTTACACTGAATGAACACTGGATCTTCTGTCATTGTGAATATGTGTATATCCCCTCTCTCTCTCTCTCTCTCTCTCTCTCTCTCTCTAGCTCTCTCTCTCTCTCTCTCTCTCTCTCTCTCTCTCTCTCTCACACACACACACACACACACAACAATATAACAACGGAGACTCTTCGCCTCAAACTTAAGGACCATTCTTCACCGTCGACTCTGCCAGAGATAGAAGCAGTTCGTGACAGAGGAGTTTGCGCTGTGTCATGAATGACGATGTCATTATTGGAACTACGATAAACAAATTAAAAGTATCAGAATTGCTACTTGTCGTAGAGATGTTTGTTAATTTGTATAATTAATTGTAAATAATTGTATAACTGTGCATCAATGTCTATCCATTTATCAACCAGCCAATCTGTCTGTCTGTCTGTCTGTCTGTCTGTCTGTCTGTATGTATGTCTGTCTGTCTGTCTGTCTGTCTGTCTGTCTGTCTGTCTGTCTGTCTGTCTGTCTGTCTGTCTGTCTGTCTGTCTGTCTGTCTGTCTGTCTGTCTGTCTGTCTGGTCTGTCTGTCTGGTCTGTCTGGTCTGTCTGGTCTGTCTGTCTGGTCTGTCTGTCTGGTCTGGTCTGTCTGGTCTGGTCTGTCTGTCTGTCTGTCTGTCTGTCTGTCTGTCTGTCTGTCTGTCTGTCTGTCTGTCTGTCTGTCTGTCTGTCTGTCTGTCTGTCTGTCTGTCTGTCTGTGATCTTTGTTTGGCTAATAATCGATGTATCTCTTGAAAAAATAGAACATACGGTAATTTACACACGCGTGGAGAGTGTTTAGCAATCAGTTCACATGTGTGAGGGGCTGCGTGATCTCCAGGCATGGTGTCTGCCTTGAGTGAAAGAAGCTCCGGAGTCAATCCCTGGTAAGGGCTGGGATTTTTTTCACGTGGACTTGGACTTCTAGTTATTCCCCTTGGTCTCTGGGTAGTGAGACTGGACGTCCGTTTTCGTTGTTGTGCACGTAAAATATCCCTTTGCAGTTGGAAATCGAAAAGAGTAGCCTAACGGCGCTTCCCGGGAAACATTTGGAGTTAAAAATCTACCCAAAGTATTTCAGGATCCTTGCCGGTGCTACAGAGCCTGTGCACTGTGCTGAGCTTCTTCGGACTCAGACTTGAGTTAGAAGAAGAACGGAGCATGTATGTGTGCCATGATGTTGATCCGTTGCCCAAACTTAAAACTTCATATGTGCAATGATGGGTGGGGAAACTTGCTGCCTTTAGAAAACATCAGCACGGGTGCAATTGTAAATTATAAGATCAAAGGGACACAGGAACACCTAGAGCCACATGCAAAATTCATCTTGATAGGTACAAGAGTTTTGGTTCTTTAATAATATCCTATCCCATATGACGACGTACAGGACAGTCCAACATTTTAGAGGGTGGTAAGACTGGGTTTCCCGGATTTATGATGCTTTTAACGACACCCAAAACATATAGAACTGGCCCTAACACCTACCCATCTACGTACCACGAGAGAGTGCAGCCTATCTATCACCCCCTGAAATATTAGACTGTCCCGTGACCTGTGGATTTTCCCTCTTTGGGGTAGGATATTGATAAAGCACCGGAGTTTTCCTACATTTGTTAAAGTGTGAGCGCACGACTCCTAAAACGCCCCATACAATAAGCTGGATCTGAGTCTGCAATGCAGACTAAGAATTCTTCTAAAGAAGAATAGATCATATTTCATGGAAACAAAAACAGTCTTATTCATAGGTTCTGGGAAGACTACAAATGAAAAAAGTATTACTAAAGAAATAAGAAAGATACAATAGAAATACTTTTGCCACATAACACGCTCTTAAAAACCATACTGGAGGGAAGGGTCAAAGTCGAGAAAGCAAGAGATGGGCAACAGTACAAGTGGGAGGACGACATCAAGAGATGGGTATGAAGCAGTCTAAGAGAGTGTACAACCAGGAGAAGAGACAAGAGTGTTGGAGATCCATTGCAGGCAACCTTCACTGTGGAGACGGCATTTGATTGATTGAAACCTTTCGATAGAGATGTTAGGTTCGAATTTGCATCAACGTCGGCGCAACCTATCAGAAAATTTTCTTGGAAGTAAAGGCGGTCTCACCACCAAGATTAGTTCTCTAAAAACTATCCGTCCAGTATGATGACCCCGTCGTTGTGTGTGGCTTAGGCGCTTTGCAGTGCAGATTGTCGGGTTCGATCACAGCTGCAGGCGATTTGGCAACAGACCGCTTTTGTGTTGCTTTCTACAGGGGTACCCAGAGCCGACCGTTAAAGGGACGGTGGCAAACCACTGAAGGTAAATTTGTCTAGTAAAACCACAACAGCTAAAAAAAATGAAGGGGTTTGTTCTGCAACTTCTTTTAAAAGACAAGCAACAGACCTTTAACCATGAACCCGATGTGCCTTTGGTGTGAAAAGAGTTTGATACTTTTATGTTTTATTTATTTACTGTTAGAAGGTACGTGGGGGTCTCTGTGGCGAAGTGGTCAAGGCGTTTGCCTCGCGCTCTGAAGGTCGTGTGTTCGTTTCACGACTGCGCCGTTCGGGTCACGACTGCAATTTTTACAGAGATCCCTGGGGATCGTGGTCGGAGCTAAGGAGGTCGTGCTCTGTTCGACGCTCTCGGCAAGCTGTGAGCCTGGGATAAAAACCGATGCAATAAAGTCAATCCTCTTACCTTCACGAAGGTACGTGGTGGTCACACCAGATCTCGTCGAATTACGACCGAGCCCTGTTCCGACTACTAGATAATAAGTTGAACAGGTCGTAAGTCGAAATGTATATTTTTCAACACAGTTTCTATTCAAACGGGTTATACAAACTGTATATAGAACATACAGTCTCAGTCTATGAAAGCATAATCAAACTCTGCTGTGCTCTGGGCATTAGTTCCGGGATATATTTTGATAATTCCAATGAAGTTATCTTTCCTTCTTTAGTGTTTTTATTGGCGTTTTTGTGTGTGTGGTCCTAAGTGGATATGGTCGAAAGTCGCATAGGTCCAAGTCAAGGAGAATGTGTAAATACATAAACAAGAATTCAGAAGGGAGACTGCAAGATCATGTCTTTCGTCGCAACAACTACATGTTTCAAGAAATCTTGTAATTTAGGTGTGTAATATGGTTCAATATATACGTTTTACTACGGTCCAGAAGTGGACGAACAACCAGAATCTTCTGCCGCAGTGTGCAGCCGGTACAACTGCAACAACCCACCCACACCTCACTACCGGTTACCTCTAACAGTTCTGCAGTGTCCCAGTATAAATGCGCTATATAAGGTTGACCGGGGTTTCCCGGATGTGTACCTATTTAGTTTATAGAATACTTTATGTCTTTAGATGTTAATCCTACAGAATACAAATCTGGAAAAGGTCCCTTTAAAAATGATGATCCCAAACAAATGCAAACAGCGGGTAATGGAGAGTGAGAAGCAACAACGAAATGTATAATCTTTTTAAATCACCATTGATCACTGACATCATGAGAGCTAATAGACTAGAACTGTTTGAGCATATTGAGAGAATGTCAGCTGACAAAAAGATTTTTTTTTTAAACCATATGCATAAGGGAGCTGAATGGTCGTAGATCACAACACGGACCAAGAAGACGATAGAGAGATAATGTCCAGACAGACCTGCAAACACTTAGTGTCACCAACTGGAGGGAGAGGAGGCCAACCAGAGAGATGAGTGAAGGCAGGTGATACATTTAGCAAAGACCACAAGGCTCGGAATGCTGAAGAAGAAGAAGAAGAAAGAAGAAGAAGAAGAAGAAGAAGAAGAAGAAGAAGAAGAAGAAGAAGAAGAAGTAAGAAGAAAAAAAGATAGAAGAAGAAGAAGAAGAAGAAGAAGAAGAAGAAGAAGAAGAAGAAGAAGAAGAAGAAGAGGAAAAGAAGAAGAAGAAGAAGAAGAAGAAGAAAAGAAGAAGAAGAAGAAGAAGAAGAAGAAGAAAGAAGAAGAAGCAGAAGAAGAAGAAGAAGAAGAAGAAGAAGAAGAAGAAGAAGAAGAAGAAGAAGAAAATAAAGAAGAAGAAGAAGAAGAAGAAGAAGAAAGAAGAAGAAGAAGAAGAAGAAGAAGAAGAAAAGAAGAAGAAGAAGAAGAAGAAGAGAAGAAGAGAAGAAGAAGAAGAAGAAGAAGAAGAAGAAGAAGAAGAAGAAGAAGAAGAAGAAGAAGAAGAAGAAGAAGAAGAAGACCCAAAAAATAAGAAGATATGGCTTAATTAATTATTGGCACTTACCTTGCAGACAGAATGAATCTCCCTGAATATTAAGTACCCAGATGATACCATAGTTTAGATATAATTCTAAAGATGTAAACTACTAAACTCTAGCTAACAATCTCTAGCTAAACAATATATTACCATGCACTAGTTGAGTAATTTATTGCTGAACACGACGTATACATCAACTTAAACTGTTATCAACTCAATCTATTCTGGCTAGATACAATTATGTTGTGTTTGCAATATTGGATACGTACTTACAATTTACATTGGCAGGTTCTTGTTACGATGAAGAACTGAATCCCTTGGTTGAACAGATAACAGCTGTTATTACATATATGACACAGCGAATTATTAACACATCATTCTTGCCTTGTAACTGTTCCTGTTTCAAAAGGACGTCGTGTTGTGGCCTAGTTCCTGGTTTTGTCGGCTTCCTAGAGTGATTTTGCAAACAATTTATTTTAGAAATTGACTTTCTCCTTGCTAGAGCTGTAAATGAGGCCAGCTCGCTGCTTGCGAAAACTACATGCAAATGATAAATTAATAGATTAATCCGAGTCTACTTTCGTCCGTGCAGAATAAGAATCGATAATATGTATTTTATAAACGTTAAGACTGGTGTTGATTGCTGGCAAACAGCATATTCCCACAAGTCGTTACGCTTGGCTGAGATTTATTGATGAAATGTAAAATGAGTGGCAGAAATGGCAGAAGAGAGAGAAGGGCTTTAGCATGGTTTAAAATTCTATACATCTTGAAATTAATTTTTCAGATACACATAATCGATAAGCTGAGATATAAAGCTAATTGTAGTAGACAGTAGATTAACATCGTATATAAAAGGGTGAGGGGTGGTGTAGTGGCAAAACCCTCGCTTGCGGATCTGAAGGTCGTGAGTTCAGGTTCTGACAAAGCCTGCCTTTTGTCTGAAAATGACCTTAGCCCCTAGGTCAACCCAGCCTTGAATAGATACCAAGTAAAATCCTGAGAAGTAAAGGCGGCCCGCAAGACACTGACCACAACACCCACAGAATGTCGATTGGGCTATAAAATATAGTTCTAGCCCTATAAGCCCAATACGTCTGAATGCATGGAAAAGGGTCCGTTATTTGCTTTTGGGCAGCACGGTACACCAGTGTCTAGCTGTTACAGCTGGCTTAATTACAACTTTTCACTCAACGGTCGGCACCTAACAACATGACACGGTTCCCGCTCTTTTGCAATAATTTTCATCTTTACTCTTTATAAAGGTATAGTACCGTATGCCGATGAGGTCCAGATGACCCACAATGCTCCTCCCTTCCCCCCCCCCCCTGCCCCGAAACTCCTCATGTGACTAGCTGACACGACAACTTGACTCCCAGACTGGGGTTACAAGGGGCATGCTTGTCTTATCCTGTTCAAGACATCAATGTGGCTGCCTCAGGATACATCAGTTAAGTAATTCTGTGCATTCGTGTGGTTTTGTTTGATTTATGTATGTGCTGGTGAAGGCTCTGTAGCCGCAAAGTTCACTTTTTGTTTGTTATATTGTGAAGCTCACTGGTCTACTTTTCGCTCGGTTTTATATCATGCCTGTTGGGTTAGCATTCTGGGTGACATTCTTTGAGTTGCAGGGGTCTGAAGTCTTCAGGTAGCAGGCACCACAAGTCCCTCCGGCGGTCTGTGAGGCAAAGGACTGCTAAGGTGATAATGATGGGCTTAGGAGAAGCGTAAGAAAAAGTCACTCACATCTAAACCCACCCCACACTGGACTACAGGTTTATTTGTAACTATCCTGTGGTGCCTCAAAATGACTGTGCTGTATGGCTATGCCGTCGCCGTGGTATAGCGGCTAGACGCTCGTCTGCGGATCGGAAGGTCGATGGTTCAATCCTGACGATACTGGACCTTTTTCAAAAATAACCTTGGCTCCCAGGTCGACCTAGTCTTAAATGGGTACCAGGTGGAGTCCTAGGAAGTACAGGCGGTCGGTGTGATGCTGACTACATCGCCCACCGAGTGCCGATTGGTCTATAAATATAGGTCTAGCCCTATATGCCCAATTCGCCTAAAGGCGTGGAAAAAAGTTCCTTTGCTTTACTTATATGGTTAAACGGTTAAAAGGAGTTTCCAGGATTTGTACCTACAGACCAGCTCAGAGAAAAGGCACTACTGGTACTGGGACTCCGCGTTGGTTGATGAAGATGGGGACGGGGCGCTTATGAGAATGCCCCGAGTGCTGTGATGTTGGTTCTTGAATCAACTCAACTCCTACAGACTGCAAATCTGGAGGGGTAAAACTTTAAAAATAAAATAGAGAGGGGAAAAACAGAAAGAAACACACACACATGCACGCACAAACATAGAGAAAGAGGGAGAGATAGTGGGGGGGGGGGGGACGGGTAATAAAGACCACAACACTCGTCGATTAGTTGAAAACAAACGTTATTTTATCACCAGGTGTCTGATACACCTGCACCATAATATAGTATTGATCTAGTTTCCTTCATGTCATAACTTGAACAAGAAGACCATTGCCGGCTGTAGAAACGGACTGTCGACATCTGGTTAATTTGAACTACAGACAGCAGGGATGGTTGACATGTCCCCGATAAGTCTTGGGGCCTGTTTATATGTCAGTCTGTAGATAATCATAATCGAAATGTCAAACATGACATATACATGAGACAGTTTAGAGTCACAAACCCGTTCATGCCATCTCTCCCCCTCCCCCACGGTCCCTCCACCTTATACTATGTTTATTGTTGTTGTATGTATTGTATGTTGTTTGATGTTGTATGTATGTATTTTCAT
>CAJHNH020000620.1:154718-181135 GCA_905116865.2 Candidula unifasciata
TGAGGAGTTGAGTTACCCGGCGGCCGACCGCAGCGCGCTGCAGAATGCAGACATCGCCGAATGAGAAAGAAGAAAGGAGCCGATTGCTTTCTACCATTCGAACAGCCCTCAACATCTACACAACCTGCCGGTGCACTAGTGTACCGGTTACAAGCGGAAGTAGTCCGTACTGCTGTAGAGCAATACTATAACGCTGTGCTACAGCAACAGAGGTACTCACCACATACTCGAGACCCTAACATATTCATCCTGAAAAATAACCGTCTATACCTCAAGAAGTTTCCAAATGTAAGCCTTTACACGAAGGATGGAAGCCCCCCGAAATCTGGCGAGCTTTCCTGCAGAATATGGCACAGATATACGGACTGCACTGGGCTTTGTAGACTGGAAAAGAAATGAAAGACTGACTGAAAAGGCCGTGGCCGCACTCTTAAAGGCCAACAATGAACTGGGTGCTGCAGTTGCCTCGGCAGATTCTTCAGAAGCTGCTACAAGAGCTATCCAGACCGTAGAACACGCCCTAGAGGAGGAAGACGTGCGAAATGCCTTAAGCCACCATGCACGACCCTCCTTTACCTGACAGAGAGGATCATGGGAGCTTCGTTAAAGCACCTGGAGACAACCCGAGGCGAACTCACAAACATCTAGCCAAGCTTACAGAGCTGGATAAACACATCGCCAGCCGGCGTCAAAAAAATGCTGATAGCGTCTAATGAGTGAACCAGGGACTTCCAGGAGAGAGAACTTACCAAGCTTGAAGATGAAAGGAAGGCGCGATTGGAGGCTTTGGCTCAGAATCGCGAAGGGGAAACTTGCGCACTCAGATAAGCTAGTGGAATACGCGAGACCATCCAACGATGTGCTCCATGAGGATACAACCACTTGGTGAGAATATTCACGGATCCGAACTCTCGATGTCGTTCCGTGGAACGAATTTATGTATACTGCAAGATTGCAAGCCTTTGAGTTCACCGCGCGTCAGCTTCGGTGGTTCATCATATCTCAAGTCGTTATACCCTGGCCATCACAGTGCAGGGGTGTAGGGATTAGCCGGCGAAACACCAGCCCCACACACCTGCTCGCCCCTTTGTCGACAAGGTCTCCGAGGCGGCCTAAAGGAGTGTGGTGAAGCAGACCGTCTTTGCCAGGTGTTCTTGCGCCGCAGCTTCTAGCCCAAGCTGTGCTGGAGAAAGGCGTGCGTACACTTTGGCTGTTGCGCTCCACCAGGGAATAATCGGCAGCATTTGTGTCCCTGTGTTACAGACAGGTCTCTAAGAATATCTTGGGTACGAAAGAACAAATGCATCCATACTTCAAGAGGCTGAATATTTGAAGAGGGTATTTGGCTAGTAAAGACAATAAAAACAAAGAAAATTGAAATATTTTTTTGGGTCACTTGAAAACGTCATGGAGGTATCTAGAGAGAACAATAATGGGAGGGGTATATGCCTGGGAAGAGAGGAAGAGGAAAGGCCAAGGATGAAGATGGGTGCAGGATGTGGCAGATGATGATCTCCAGATGGGTGTATCAGACGCAGGACATCTTGCTCATGATAGGAAGGTTTTCCGGAGGGTTGTTATGGCAGCGAGGTTCCGCGAGGGACATGCTACTGAATGAATGAATTGTGTCCTGGCTCCTTAGCACATTAGGCAAGACAGTGGGATGGCTCGCGGAGAACATGTGGGCACTAGTGGTCGCGCTCGCAGGCCTGCTGCTATTGACAGCTCGAGAGTATCTATCGTCGAAGAAACCAAAGAGCGATTAGCCCAACCGTGACGCTGCCCACTATCAGCGCCGTCTTTTCATTTTCGTGCTCCTGTGCTGCAGACTTTTCGCTTGCTGTTGTTGTCACCACAGGTGGTGTCGGAACGACAGGTGCGGGTTCGTGATGTACAGGGATAGGATCTCGGATGGGGGCCGGAGCAGGTGGCACTGCCGAAGTATTGACATCGGTGTTGAGACCAAGCTTTTGCCTATTTGAGGCGATAACGATCTCGTTGTTGTAGCCTTTGATATTGCCTATACGTAGCAACATATCACTAGGTGACATGTAGAGTCCTATTCCGTACGCGAAGTCCAGCTTGCTGCTTGCATTTTGTAACATATCTTGGTAGTGTTTTATTGATTCGGGTAGATCAACTGGCCTATTGATTGCGTCTTCTAAAAGCACTATAAATTGCTTCTGTGCGTCGAAGGCGGTTCCGCTTCCGAGAATGCGTGTTCTTGTTTGTGCCTGTGAACCTAATATACACCACACGTACGTACGTATGGAGTCGTTATCTCTAACCACACCTGCCTGTGTGAAACCATGGCTCTCGTCCAGGATGAACGTGGTCCACGCTGTGTTTGCATTTGAGTCGTCCTGAAGGATCCCATCCAAGTGCAACACAGTTTCCGACGATCCTTCGGTAAAGGACTCTTTGAAATATCCCGAGGTGGCTGCCCAGACGTGTGTGAGGTTGCCCCCGATCGGCTTCCAGCCGAAAATCAAATTGGGGTAAAACCAGCCATCCCCTTGTCGGCGACCGTTCCTTCGGGCTGCGCCTAGGCCGTAGTTGGGCAGCCCCTTCCGGCGCCAATCCGTATTTGGGTCGACACCAAACTCGCTACAAAGCCGCTCATATGCTCTCTGGTCGTACGAATTCTCGTAAGCATTCCAAGAAGGATCTTCTGGTAAGGCCGTTCGGAGCTCTGCAAGGATTCTTCTAGCTTGGTAATATACGTGAAAGACATATAAAGATCGGATAAGGGGATCTGGAGAACTTAAATGATCCTTGGCCGACACCCCGCAACCGGTGGTTGCACAATAAAAAGCGAAATTGCACTGATTTTGCCAGAAACCCAGCGGATGGGAGCCCCACAGATCCACTGTGAAGCTATTAGTCGGAGATACCCCAATAGCTAGAGGTTCTGCGATTGCTAATTTTGTATGACTGCCCGCTTCATATATGCCACCTGGCTTGTATGAAGCGTTTGTGTTAAAGGTATAAGCTTGTTGGTTCATGTCCGTCGCAGCACCAATGTTTATCACACTATCCCATGTTCAACAGGGGGAGCCCATACCCCTCAATCCGGTCCTAGATAATCGCGAGGGGGGTATGGAGGTAGCCCTCACCGAAATCTTGTACTATCCCGCGTGGTTCAACGTCTCTGAGGCGCTTCAAAATAATATGTTCCACTATGGTCCGCGTGAGATTCGAATCCCCGATGGGTACTGGGACGTTTGTGCTCTCAATAAGGAAGTTTTTACTCCACTCGATTTGACTCTCAGTCTCAATCCGACGACCGGTCGTGTTGCTGTCAGTGGGGTTAAACAATATCTCGATATGGGATCTGTTGGTAGAACGTTAGGATTCGTTAATCTAGTACCCCCTGTTGAACATGGGCGAGTGGTCGCAGAGCTATTCCCGAATCTAATTATGTATAAAGAGCTCTACATTCACTTGTCGGGGCTGTCCACACATGAAAAAGCGACGGGTATCGGAGCAATCCCAGGCTTTGTATTGGCCGGGCTCGGTATGGGCGCTTTTGGTATAGACACGGTCTGTTGGAGGCTGAACCGTAAGTGCACAGCTAAGGCCGAGAAGCATGCCGCAATTATACAGATTGCTAGAACGAAAATGAATTCGACTCAGCAACTCGTTTCAAAGGCTTTGATCGATGGCAACATCTCTGACGACGAATTTCGCCTCATCTCAAACGAGATAGATCGGTACCAGGCTATGAAGGAAGAGGTTCGGGTTAAGGCCCGCGCTGCGGATGATGCCGTTTTGAAAAAACAGAACGAGTGGAAGGAGCGCGGTCGAGAAGAGGCCCGCGCCGAGTTTGCCAAGCTCATGGCTACTTTAAATGTGCCGCAAAAATAAGTTGCTTATGTTGTACCATTGCTGCACCTCAAGACTCCCCACCTCCATATAGAGATTTGAGCCCCCAAACCACGTCCCGTGGCATACCAGTCGTGCCTACAGCCCCTGAGTGGTGTATCAGCTATGAGGAGCAGTTAGTAAACTGCACAAACGGTTAGCAGCGTGCCTCCCACTTCAGACTGTCTGCGTGTTACAAGTTGTGTAACCTAAGTTTCGTGAGTGGCTTCGCTCGCACCCTCGGGGTCATCTGGAAAACCCGAGGCGCGGTAGTCAATATATCGCGTAGCCCAAAAGGCGGGTGTCTGCAAGGCGACCAATTCGTCCGGGATGGAACGGCATATCTTGTCCGCCGTGTGCTGAGTAAACCCGAATTGCAGAAGACTTTTTAGCAAATAGGCCTTTTCGTACTCGGGGTAGTCCATCTCTTCCTCCTCTGAAACCACATCCACATCTTGCCGAGTCTCCATTACCACTTATATATACTATAGCCATTCATAACTCTAATAGGAGCCCTCGGGTCCGGAGGGCTAGAGGAGCATAGGCCGGGAGAGTAGATGCACAATGGTGGTTTGGGGGAACCCGGGGGTACCAATTATGGGGGCTGGTGCCCGCGCTTTCTAATTTTAAACTCTCCTACGACTACTATATATCACAAGAAACAGGTTAACACATGAACATCATAGAACTAATAAACAACTAACATACACACACAACATAGGAAGTTCAAAGAATATATTAGCTCCGTTTATTACCAATTCATATTTGACGGCAAGCGCTGAGAGCAAAATGTAATATGGGAGACAACAGCATAAGAAGTGCGCCATAGCAAAAAATATTTAAAAAAAACAGCTTAGGGTCTCATACAGCCTAACTTGACCTGGTTTATTTTTATTTATTTATTTATTTAATAGCATGTGCTTGAAAATTGTCTCTGTTGGCGCAGCTTAGGGTTTCATACAGCCTAACTTGACCTGGTTAGCATAACAGTGATGATAACACACACACAGTATAAGATCAAATAATCCAAAATTGTCTCTCCTGATTATCTAAACTGTCAATTGCTTTTTCCACGCTGGCCGCAATTCGAACTGCTGCTGACAGGTCAATGCCGAGATTTTGCAGTTGTTTGTATTTAGAAAACACTCGCGTGACTGATCGTAATCCGCGAACCCATCTTGGACCAAATTTAATATTATCTTTCACAAACGAGTTGAACTTGCCAAAGTATATTTTTGAAAGTTTGTCTAACCACATACCTAATATCACAGCCTCTTTAAGAACTTGCTTGTGTTTGGTGTGAATTATCTTTTCTCCATCTATTATAATGCTCTTTATTTTTTCAATGTCCTTCTCTGCCTCGTTGAATGCCGTTATTTCTGTCTGAGCTGTAGAAACCCCCAACAGTTTTTTTAGTTCATTCAGAAGTTCCGCTCCTTTCAGCGCTGTTATAGTCCGGGGCTTTCCGGTAACAGTTGGTGCGAATTTCACCCTCTTGGGCAGTGTATTCAAATGTTCTTTCTTATAATGAGAGGCCGCTTGGTTGCCAGCTTTTCTGTAAATTTCCAGTAAACGTTGGTAGAAATTTAGATGCTCCTGGAAATAGTGTATATTGAGTTCCATCTCTACGATATATGGGTCTTTATTGTCAGCATTGTCCCACTCCATTTCTGAATAGCGAGGCTCAAAACTAATTCGAGCTATGTCTGGAGTAAGGCCTGTACGGTTACACATCCACGAGTCGAGGGCGAAAAACAAATGGCTACCAACAGATGGGGCTTATATAGCCTCTGTGACGTCAACACTCCGGCCCTCACAGTCAGGTCCTGCCAGGATGCTGACACTTGAAAGTTTTGGTAAAACTGCGCACTTGTACCAGGCTGTACCAGGAAGTGCAATACTTGGGCTGTGGGAATAACGTGTTTATGTGCTCGGGCTGTCACGTAAACACTCAACTTAACCTACAAGTGCATAACATTTGCGAGCACAAGTGGTTTGTTTTGTATTTATAGTACGTTTACAAATGGTATAGCAGAGTACTTTTAGCGAGCCCCACATAGGCCGGAGGTTTTCTCTCTGAGATCAGCCAGGTTTCTAAATAGATTAGGCATGTCGCGAGAGGCATTAAGTCCGAATTCCGTAGGCCAAAAGCCTTCTATGTGTATCCAATTTGCTATGCGAATATCCTGAGCAAGCTTAGGGTCTTTTAGCGCCTCCTCGACCGTTGTGTTGATATGATACTCGAGAGTACGGCCTTCTGGACCTTTGTATATTAGATGATCTCCCTTGGTTTCCCAAAGCTTATACGACCGTCCTTCTGCCTCGGCTGTAACCTTGTGGACGAAACTTTCCCGGTCTATAGAGAATTCATGACCTGCATGTACCGGGAGATAGTGGGGCACCTTTGGGAGTGCGTCGATAAAAATGAATCGCCTAAAGGCCTTGTAGTCTTCCTCAGACAGCGGTTGCATGTCCCAGCCTGCCCCAAAGTAGACAAGGGATAGGTTAGTTTTTTGCCTATTGAGTAGTTCTTGCAATACTCTCTTAAACTGACTGCGAGCCTTTCTTTCAATGGAGATACACGCCAGAGTCGCGTCTCTTTGACCACATCCAACACACAGCTGCACCTTTGACTGCGTCCCAATACCGCACTTGCGGCAGGGCTTCGGCTCAACAGCCCCCCGTCGGAGTTGGGTTCGATGCACCCTGCAATGTTCGAATACACATCCTTTACCGCAGAGAGTTGATTCTCCTATCAACAGCCATCTACAATGATTAAAGGCACGCTCCCCCCCCCCCCCCCCCCCCCCCCCCCCCCGCTGCGGTCCCTTCTGAGAGAACCTTCAGATTTCTGAATGACATGTGGCGCTCGGTCAGCATACCCTACGCTGCATATTTCTCTAACTTAAAATTAATAATTGCCATTCGCAATCTCATGGGATCCTAATTCGCAAGCTCAATGCCACCCAACCGCCTGCACTCGTTTTGGAAGCTTCTATAACCGCACATCCAGTGTCTCTTGTAGACCATTTCATATCCACAATTACGGCATACGTCGTATATGTTTTTTATTCCGACCCCACATACTAGGCACTCGCGGGTGCCACCTCCCTTTTTCAGCCGGGCATTGTGTATTTTACAATAGTCTCCCACACAATTGCGACTGCAGCGCCACACCGAGTCTACTACCAACCACTGGCACTCGTTGTACTCTCTTCCCATCTTAGATATATCTAACAAACCACACACTTGTTCAATTGACCGACAATTTCAGGCACGATAGCCATAATGATTACCCACTAGCGCCAGGGCCCAAACCAATGATGAGCTAGCTCAAAAATGAACGGGGCCCAAACCCACTAGCGCCGGGGCCCAAACCAATGATGAGCTAGCTCAAAAATGAGCTGGGCCCAAACCGCTAGTCTACCTCTACTAAGTTTAGATTAAGAGGTCGTCTTATATGTCCAATGTGTTTAAAATATTTATCTTTTAGTTTTGGGCGAAACAAATAATAATAAGGGTCGTGTGTCCCGGGCGTTTAGCCAAGATTCGAGTGACTTTCTAGAGTAGGCGACGTTCTGTAAAGGATTTGCTATATGATGGCGTCGTTGATAAGGCAAAAAAAGTCAGAAGGGCCTGTTTAAAATCACTACCTTCGTGTGCCGTATCGATAGGCGTAAGCTGTTGTGTTTCATCACCTCACACAATCGCCAGAATCACAGATAAGGTCAATAAGATCGGATCACCGACAGAATGACTGAAGTTATGTGATGATAGTCCTTGCAGAATTCCATTCAAGGGCTCCAGATCATCTAGAACCACATATCCTGCGGGATGAAGTAGAGAAAGTTATCAAAACAAGTAAAAGACACAAAGCAGCTGGTATCGACGGAATAACAACAGAAGTCATCCAGGCTGGAGGGGACACTATGATCACATGGTTGGAGAGAATTTTCAATAGAGCATGGGCAGAGAGAAAGGTACCAGTGGATTGGCAAAGATCAGTTGTAGTACCTATCTGGAAGAAAAAAGGAAACAAGAGAGAATGTGGAACTTATAGAGGAATATCTTTACTAAGTCATGTGGGGAAAATGTATGCAAAGATCTTAGAAGGTAGGATAGGAGCAAGGTTGAACCTCTACTGAGTAAAGCACAAATTCGGTTTCAGGAAATGGCGAGGTTGCACGGATGCCATATTTGCACTAAGACAAGTCCTGTGAAAAGGACACTCGAATACGATAAAGAGCTGAAACGTGGTTCTTTGTAGATCAAGAGAAGGCATTCGACCGTTGTAGAACAGAGATGTGCTGTGGAGAATTCTTGACGATTACGGAGTGCAGGGTCAATTAGTAGACAACATAGAGCCCTCTATGAAAAAAGTGAAAGTGCAGTAAGAACATCTAGTGTGGTCTTTCTGAATGGTTCAAAAGTCACAACTGGTGTCAGGCAAGGATGTGTACTGTCACCATTACTTTTCATAACATACATGGATAAGATCACTGTAGAAGCAAACCCAGACGTGTATGCTAATAAACGAATTACTTTTTGCTGATGATCAAAAGCATACTGTATCAAAATGAATATGATCTACAGGAACATCTGACTACTCTCAAACAACAGCTGATTTACAAATAATATGAGAATCAGTACAGAAAAAACAGAAGTTATGAAGATCAGGCAGAACACACAGGCCACTGAATATAAATGTTGGAAGTGCCAAAATCAAGCAAAACCAAAGCAGTTCAAAATACTTGGGCAGTATATTTACAGAGGATGGAAGAATGGACAGAGAGATAGAAACAAGAATACAGAAAGCAAATGCTGTCACATACCAACTATCACCTCTGCTTAAACATCCAGATATAACCATGAAGACCAAAAGACAATTGATAAACACCATCTTCATTCCAACACTCTGCTACCAGTGCCAGACATGGACAATCAACAAGACCCATGAAAGAAAAATAGAAGCCTGTGAAATGAAATGTCTAAGAAAAGCAGCGAATAAGACCAGACTAGACAGGATAAAGAATATAGACATTAGAAACACTGTCAAAACTACACCATGTTTAGACTACATAGAACATCAAAGAATGAAATGGTTTGGACCAGGATGAAAACCAGGATGAAAAATGATCAAATAACATCACAAATTTTCAACCAAAGAAGCTCAGGATATAAGGCAAGAGGAAGACCAAGGAAACTGTGGATTGACGGGGTCTCCGAAACCTGCCAAAAGCATGGCCTCAGAACATCAGATGCTGCCCGCCTTGCTTATGACAGGAACTTGCATCTCCCCACAACGCTTAGCGGCATACGTGGAAGGAAAAAGTAAAGTAAAGTAAAGTAAGTCCTTGCCAATCACTAAAGTGTATTTTCATTGGAGGGGGAGTGGTTAGAAACATTGTCGCCCTAAAAGTATGAATGTAATAGGCGTCTTATTACTAGTTCAGTGTAATCGTGTAAATATCCAGCCTAGCTGTAAACCACAACGCAGTCTGCCAACCGTCGCCCTTTTATGGCAAAACGGGTTTGATTTAGCCACAAAATTGGCCTAAAATGGCGAAAACAAAGCGATATTTGGCAGTTTTAGCTGAATTCATGATGAGATCCCAGAATTCTCGGGCAATGGCCACCAGCGCCAGGACAGAAAGAGCGAGCTTGTTTTAACTGGCGGAAAAGAAAGGTTTGACTTAAAGAATTACAAAATAATGGTATCTACAGATAAGTTACATATTCGCAGACAGCTGTAAGACTTTTAAGTTGTAAGATTTAATTAAAGAGATATTGTTGTTTCAAGACAAAGATAGAAAGAAACTGAGACAAAGTTTTAGTTCCACACATCCATGATTCCATGGAATCCATGCATGGATGGATTCCATCCTCCGGTGTTCTTCTCAACTTCTTAACGGAACGATCCCCCTTAAAAAGTTGCCGAGATACATTGATACATTAAATAAACGATAACAGTCATAAATAACTCAATGTATGTATTCTATAGAAAACAGTCCTGATAATAATTTTTATAATTACAAAGGCAATAGGCTGAATAGGGAGGCTCTGTGACTGATCTGATCGTCATTGAAATTTGAAGAAAAAAAATCATTTCTGCATATGATTCACTTGAACAAGATGTGAACTGTGATTTAATTTTGAACTTACCTACTTCTATTGTTGTATCATTGATCTGATTAGTAATGACAGTGCCTAGACTGCTTTTACCATATTTTTTATGAATCTGATAAATACGATTTTTCTCTCTATCCTTTTCTTTCACACCTTTGGGCGCATCAGGCATATGGGAAAAGCACCCCATATTTTTACAGACCAATTGGCACTGGGTGGGTAATGTGTTAATCTTTACGTCGGCCGTCTTTATTTCCTCATGACATCCATCCTGGTACCCGTTTTTAGCTGGGTCGACCCGCGGCACCCCATACCATGATAAAAAATACACGCACGCAATACCTCAATACCTAAGCCATGGAAGCCTCATATACAACTTTATCATATATTTGTGAGTTAGTGATAGTAAATGTAAGTTAATGCAAGTTAATGCTTACTTCTACTTCTACTTAGTCGCTCCTCTTCTACCTTGGGGTGTAGAGGTTTGCCAGAGAGATCGCTAGACGTCTCTATCAGCAGTTTTCTTTCTGGCTTTGTTCCATTCCAGTCCTCTGTCAGTCAGGGACTGTCGGATGTTGTCTTAACAGCGCACCCTGGGTCGTCCCGGAGGTCTGGTTCCCTGGTTCTTAGCCTCCCATGCTTGCCATGGTGGCCGATTTTCTCCCATTCTGCACACATGTCCCCTAATTTTGCTTTCCTCATCTCCCCTACTCTCGTTTTCCTTTTCGTTAATGCCTCTTATATTCCATGTTCCATAAATCGTAGTCCGTAAGCCATGCCAGTTCGTCGCCGTTAAGATCCGTCCGGTTTTCTCTCTGTAGTTACTTGTAATCGTGGTTTAAGGCAAACAGGTGATTGGCCTGTTGTGCCTTTGCATGGTGTAGGGGCTGCCTCCTTGCGGCCTCCATGCAGGCCGTCTGGCTGATTCACGGTTACCCACTACTTCCGGAGACGCATGAAGCACTCAGGTTCAGCCAGACCCTCCTCCTTTTACAGCCGGGCTTGGGACCGGTCTTAGCGGAGTTGCAAGTTAATGCACCTATGAATATTACCAGAAAGAAAAAAAAAAAGGTGTTCTTTGGTCGAGTGATGAGAAGAGGTATTCAAGAACATTTTGTGAGGTTAAAGATTCACAAGAGGCAAGCTCAGATAAATGGAATGCTCGATGGTCAAAGATGATGACATGGAGAATTATCATTAATGCAGTGAATCAGTCTCTTCTTTCTTCTTTGCGTTCACCAGCTGTAAACTTTGGTGGATAGTTCTGGTTGTTTGTCCACTTCTGGACTGCAATCCTGTTCCAGAACCTGAATGTTGCGTGTGCATCCGTTTGACAGATTTGACACATTTGTGTGCAGACTGTAGGTTCCTTGCTTGTCGGGCAGAAGCACTCCGACTTTAAAGGAAGCTCCCAATTAGTCGACTCCTATGACATGCTTTTGGGAAGGCAATGGGTCTATTCTCTTTTTCCCTATAATAGGGCCCCGGAACCCACACAGGGGAGCAAATCAGTGATAGACATACATACATACATTGACCATACAGGTATGCGTCTTCATCTTCTTCTTTGTTTGCTGGCAGTTAGCTGCAGTGGAAAGGGCTGGTTGTTCATCTGTTAGGACTTTGGCTTTGTGCAAGGGCCTTAGTTTTGTGTGTACATATTGTTTACTGTTTGTGTACAGTTAACTGTTCCTTGCTACTCGGGCAGAAGTTTTCCTACGACATGCTTGTTGGGGGAGGCAGTGGGTCTATTCTTGTTTTCCCCCACAATAGTGCCCTGGAACCCACACGGGGAATGAGTTATTATGAATATAATGTTTAAACTAAAGTGAATGAGAATCATTACTACTGAAAGGAAATTACACCTGTAATCATCACGTTAGTTTGCAATAGAAAACTGCTGACAGGAAAGAGATGGATAAATGGTGCAGCTGTAGCCTGCAAAAAGGTGAACAAGTCTATCACCTAGGCCAGCGAGAAGCGCAAGATAAATACAGAAAACCACTACACTGAGCTACAACCTGGTTTCAATAGGATGACAAAAGAAGAAAAACTGCATAATAATTTGGCATCGGATAGGAAAATACATACATCAGACTGTTGGGGCTGAAAATAAAGCTAGATTTTTTTCTCGTAAATAACCTTGGCTTGTAGGTCGACCCCGCCTAGTATATGCACAGGATAAAGTCCTAGGAAGTAAAGGCAGCCAGCTTGATGTTGACCACATCACCCTTGAGTGATGATTGGTCTATAAAATATGTCTAGCACTATATGCCCAATACACCTAATTGGAAAGGGTGCACACAACACTTAAGTCCTGGAACAAGACACAAGTCTGGAAGTTGACAAACAACCAAACTGTTGTTCTGCTGAAGTTTACAGCTGGTGAGCGTGAAGAAGATGAATCTGTCAGTCATTGTATGTTTAACACTGAATGATGTTTTATTATTTTTTAACCTAGATATCATATGTTTGAAATACAAATGGTGAAATAGGGATTACAAATTCCAAACTTGTCTTTAAGAAGAGTTTGGGCTCTCCTGTCAAATCCGGACGAAGAATAAACAGCCGTGGACGAGTTAGTCAGAGTTCTCTCCCTTGGCCGCACTCCGAACAGTAATCGGAAAACAAACGAAATAAACGACACACTTACCTATCATCCTGCGGTTGCGTGTAGGGCTGCGTACGGTTTCGTGAGGCATTGTGAATGGTTGTGTAGTCATCATCATGCGGTTGTTGGGTTAGAGTTAGGGTTAGGGTAGGGTTAGGGTAGGGTTAGGGTTAGATGTGAAAATTTTGACGTAGGATTTCGAAATACTGGCCGACAATCAAATGTTTGTGGGAGTGGCGCCACTGAAACTCTGCCAAATATGACGCCAATCGCGTGCGGCTGGTGCCCCCGATCGTTGGCGAATTGTGCGTTTGACCAGCATCCAGAGGCCCTCGATTGTTTGTGTGTGTGTATGGGACTGTGCGCGATTATAGGGAAATCCGGCGTCAAAATTGTCAAATCTAACGCTAAACCTAACCCTACCGCTAACCCTAATCCTACTCCCTAACCCTAACCCCTACCCCTAACCACGCAAATTTATGGATCATTAAAGCATACAAATCGGCAAAAACCAACAAACAAAACACACCAAAAAAAAAAACACACCCAGAATTGTCCTGCAGCGTCGAATAAAAACCCCAGATCTAGGGGAAACAACCAAGCATTGGCAGCCCTGATGTCGACGTGACTGTCTTCTTTGTTTCGTTGGCTTTTCCGATCACTGTTCGCAGTGAGCCCAAGGGAGAGAACTCTGACTAAGTCGTCCAAGGCTTTTTATTCTTCGTCCGGATTTGACAGGAGAGCCAGAGTTTGTAATTTCTTTGTTATTTTTTTGTTTGGTTTAGGTATGCTATAATTATATTAGCAGTGAAGGATTAAAAGCAAGAGCAATCCAAAGCAAACAGATGGAAGAATCGATTTCTTTTGGAAGCAATAAAGGTAAACATTAAAAAAAATTTTTGTTGTTGTTGTTCATATTTTATGTTTGTAGGTCTGTAAACAAATAGAGTACAGAATCAGTTCTGCTGCAGACTTTTCACAAACAAGAATTAATATGTTACTGTGAATCTCCATGTATGTTCAGGAGCCCTATTATGTGGAAAACAAGAATAGACCCATAACTAAACACAGTAAACCTGCATATGCGCCAGATTGACCCTGTTACTGTATGTCAGTGTTTCACAAACTTTTCTTAGCCGCGGCGCATTTTTTCAATTGAAATTTTTCCACAGCGCCCTAAGTTAAGTAAAAGTATGACTATTTGTGTGTAAGCGATAACCCAAAAATAAAACATTATCTTTGAATATTTCGCGCACGCTCCTGTGAAGAGGTTGCTGCTCCCCGACACTGCGGTGCACAGTTTGGGAATCACTGCTATATGTAATGTCAGCATATGTGGCCTAGGGGCTGCTTATACGGTTTTTAATTCTCAGATATTCAGTTTGGTTTTATCTGCTAGCTTCTTTTTCTCCACTCAATCTGGAAAATACAGAGAGTTCCTACTCATTTGACAGCAAACTTTTTAAAATCATGCCTACCAGTAATTATGTGCCACCTTAAATTTAGTTGATAATCTGTAATGCATTGTCATTTTATAATATATATACATAATACCCATAAATTCTGGTGTGATATATATACCTATGAGTGTGAGTATTATTTGAATGTATGGGTGTTTGTGCATGAATGATTATGTATGGGTGTGTGTGTAGGAATGTATGTTGTGTATGCAGGGGTAGCTGTGTTTGTGTATAGGGGGTTTTATGTATCTATAGGTATTGTGTAGATGTGGGTGTTTTTGTATGTTTAGGTGTGTGTATGTATAAGTGTAAGTATTTTGATTGTGTATCTGTGCATGCTTGGATTTGTATATATGATTGTATGTTATTATCTATGAGTGTGTGTATGCATGGGTGGGTATGCTTCCCAACAGGCATGTCGTAAGTGTTGACCAACTGGGAGCTTTTTTTTCGAAGCCATAGTGCATCTGCCTATAAGGCAAGGAACCAGCAGTTTGCGTACAGATAAGCCGATCTGTAAAATGGATGTACACACAGCACTCGTGTTCTGGAGCAAGGCTAAAGTCTAGAGGAGAACAAACAACCAGAACTTTCCGCCAGAGTCTACAGCCTGTGAATGCAAAGAAGAAGTTTTCCATTTGAATGCATCTTTGGTTATTGTCTGTTTATTTCTTCTTAGGGTGAACACCCCATAAACTGCCATCTTCTTTGTCTTATACCTCATTCAGATATTTCTCTTATTTCTTCTCCTTTCTTTAATTTATACCTTTTTATTTCATAACTATATTGTAAAGGAAACAAGTAGATAACAGATTTCCACACCTTCAGACGTATTGGGCGTATAATGATATACCTAATTTCATATACTATTCGGCACTCGGTGGGGATGTGCATGACATCACACCGGTCACCTTTACATTCCAGGACTTTACCTGATTCCTGTTTAGGGCTGGGTCAACCTTGGAGCCAAGATCTTTAACCCTACCAGGCCTGAGGCCTTGAACCTAACTGCCCACCCTACCTGGGCATTAACACGAAAAAACCAACATGGTGTACAAAAATATTAGTTACATGCAAACAAGTGGTTAGAATGAGGTAAAACTAGGAGACATTGTAGAAAATAGGTTTACCCTTCATCTAGTGCCAATATTCCACTTTTGTGTGCTAATCCACCCAGCACGATCAGCCTTGTTTCACAAAGTGAGCATCAGCCGCTCGTTTCATTGTGAATTTTCATAATTTTTTCACATTAAACTACACAAAGTAAATCCAAGCACACATGGGCAGTCATTCACAATGATCATTCATCATGATCATTCATCATGATCAGTTGGTTATTTTTAGTTTGTGACGTGTTTTATCACGTAGTACGCAAAGTACCGACAATGAGGTACAGTGGTTTAGCGGCAGATTCGGAAATTACCACAGAAGCGGTACATCGATCTGGTAGAGTTTAAAAAAAAAAAAAACACTCATAACTATATTGACTTCTTATTTATGTATTTCAGAAACTTGTTCCCAGCCGGATCCTCATCGGGCTGATTACCATGTTGGTGCTCAACAGAAGGATGTGACTAGCTTATGTAACAGGCAGCAGTCAGATCTTCTGAACCATGACGTAATCTCAAAAAGCATGTCAGAATATAAGACCAAGAATAGCAAAGTTACAAATGTTTCTATACAAGACAGTGTAATATCAAGTGGAGATATGGTCGATCAAAAGTTAACAGAAGATTCAGAGGATCTGCACAAAAGTAGTTATCATAACAGAAAGGCAGATGTAATTACCGATCATGGTGATGATAATGAGAATTTACATCAGGGTAATCAAAGTCCATTATTAGAAGATGGATCTGCGGTGCCTACCCAAACTGTTATCGGGGGTGGGGATATTCAGACTGTTGTCAGCGATACCCAAAGTGTTACTGATGATACCAAAACCATTACCAGTGATTTGACAGATACAGTCAGTCAACTTTCTGAAAACATTTACAAATGTACTATCTGTTTCTGTGAGTTTACTGACAGCGACGGGTTAATTAGTCACGTTAAGATTCATACAGAAGAGAAGACTCACAAGTGGAGCATCTTTCCTCTGAACTTCAAAAGCAGGGAAAGTCTAACTGATAAGAAAAGAAAATATAGAGGGGAACAGTTCTACAAGTGTAGTGATTGTGATCTTCATTTTACAAAGATTTCCACCTTCAAGAGACACCGAAAGATACACACGGGAGAGAAACCTTTTAAGTGTGATCTTTGTTCTTTTAGTTTTCCGGGAAATAGTCATCTTATAAGGCATATGAGAGTTCACACGGGAGAAAAACCCTACAAGTGTGACGTTTGTGGGCATGACTTCACGGAAAAGGGGAGTCTAAAGAAGCATTCAAGAATACACACCGGAGACAGGCCTTTTGAATGTGATGAGTGTGGTCTCAGTTTTACACAGAAAGGTCATCTGAAGGGACATAAAAGGATTCACACCGGAGAGAAGCCTTACAAGTGTGAGTTTTGTAATCTCACCTTTTCAGAAAGTGGTCATCGTAACAGGCATGCAAGGATACATACAGGAGAAAAACCATACAAATGTGATGTTTGTGGTGTTGAATTCGCAGTAAGTAGTAATCTTCACAATCATAAAAGAGTACATACGGGAAACAAGCCGTACAAGTGTGAAGTTTGTGGTGTTGGCTTCACAGTAAGTAAGAGTCTACTGCAACATAAAAGAATACATACGGGCGTAAACCCTTACAAGTGTGATATTTGTGAGATTGAGTTTGCCTACATAGATCAGTTAAAAAGGCACCAAAAGACTCACGCTGAAGGTAAACCTCACAAATGTGACGTCTGTGGTCTTAACTTTGCCCTGAAAACCAGCTTGAAATCCCACAAGAGAATACATTCTGGAGAGAAACCTTACAAATGTGATGTTTGCGGTCTTGACTTTGCAGTAAGCAGTAGTCTGAAGAAGCATAAAAGAAGACACACAGGAGAGAAACCTTACAAATGCGATGTCTGCGGCCTTGAATTCACTATAAATAATAGTCTGCAGAAGCATAAAAGAACTCATACGGGAGAGAAACCTTACAAATGTAATGTTTGCGGTATGAACTTCATAGGAAGTGATAACTTAAGGGAACACAGGAGAATACATACAGGTGAGAAACCTTACAAATGCGAGAACTGTGATCTCAGCTTTACAAGAAGTGGTCATCTTAAAAGGCACTCAAAAATACACAGAGTATCAAATCCTTACAAGTGTGCCGTTTGTGGTCTTAGCTTCACACAAAGTATTAACCTAAAGATTCATGAAATGGCACATACAGAAAAGGGTTCCATCCTACATTTTCACGAAGAAATAAGTTGTAATGACATAGAAGACAGTGAAGAAGATATTAAAAACATAAAATGCAAAGAGGAAGAAAATGTGTAAATTATTATTATTACATCAAAATCTTGAATTTATACAACTGAACTTCCTTTAAAACAATCAAAAGACAAAGAAGTGGCATGTCTTTCACTCACTGAAGACAATCAGGGCTTCACTTTATTTTTGTACATCATTATCTTTCACTCATTCTTATTATGATTAACCTGCTTATATTAAACAGGTAGAATTAAAAGGTATGTGGCAGTAGCATGGCAGTAATCTGGTATTCACAGTTCCAGCTTGATAACAAATGGCTCATCCCAACCACAAAGGATGTTTATCAAAATCCCTTGTGAAAAAAATTGCCACAGACTTGATGTGAGCAAGTCCAGCTGCATAGACATGCATTAATGCTTCAAGCAGCAGTCAGAAGTGCTGACACTAGAAATGCATTTCATTGTGGATAGAAGCAGCAGTTTACAGTAGATCAGTAGTTGAACATGCCATTAATAACATAAGGCATCACCAGTATTCTGGCAACAGGCCACTCGCTATTTTCCTAATCTTCCATTCACAACACTAACCACGGTGGGCATAGTTGAAAAACCTTCAGAATGAAATCCATAGATTACATTGTCATGGTATGTTCTCAACTCAGTAGCTGGGCGATGGAACTATATCCTTTCAGTCTACATACAGAGGAAAATGTAACAGCTAACTATTGTCAGAACAAAAAAACTTGCCATGACTAAAAACAGTAAACTCGTTTATCTGCCATATTGGCTTGAAGCCCTGTACTGTAGCAGTTAGTGTATTTAAGGGAGACCTGTAAGTCCTTCATACAGTTTTTTGACAAACATCTTTCCTGTAGCAATATATGTATGTTTGTTCTGGAATATTTCACGGTCCTTAAATAGGGGCTTGTGACTGAAGTGCTATAGAAAAATTCCAAAAAATAGTAAATAAAGAAAGATTGGTAGGGTCAGAAAGTTCACTAAACTGATGCCTAGAACCCCGCACAAAGCACAAGCTCCGTATCTCCAGGAACCTCTGTAAAAACTGCACCTGAGAACTCAACGACACGCCCGCGAATTTAACTGGCGACCTTTGTAGCATGTTGCGCTTTGACATGGAGATTCTGAAGTATTGTGTTTTTTTTTGACCAGCTGACATTCAACAGGTCAGATTATCAGCATTACATCTGTTGCCTTTACTTCTCAGGAAATATCCAGGTAGCTACCTGTTTTTTGGGGAGCTAGGGGAATGTGAAGTTTAAACATATCTCTACCCCTTGGGTAGAAACACATGACCACCAGGCCATATCCGGGTTCAGGTAACTTGAACCTCCTTTTCCTATATTTTCAACACCACCCCCCCCCCCCCCCCTAGTGACCACCCCCACCAGCAGCAGCCTCAATACAATTTTATATTATGGTAATTAAAGTAATAAACCCTTCACTATTCCCCGCGAGAAAATTTGCAAGGGAGCTCAAAATGAACCTTTTACTTCCCCTAAAGTAGCCACTTATTATTATTGTAGCATTCTGAGTCCTTGAGTTTACTGCTGCAGATATCACTCGTCTCCATTCAAAAAAAACAGACAAATTCTACATGATCGTGGTCTACGCATCATACAAAAGAATTCTTTCAATATGGACAGTCTGTGCTCTGGATGATGCCAGTGATCAATGGTGATAACCCAACTAACAACTAACTAAGCTGGCATCTTTGATGGGTATTTGTCGTAAGACTGTTTTGGAAAAAGGCCTCATCCTCAAGTCCCATATAAAAAAGTCTTAAGGTATTTTGGCCATGACTTTAGGAGAAACATCTTTATGGTAGCCTTGCAGAGAGCAGTTGAGTTTGCAGGGTACTTTTAGTTTGTTCATATTAAACTATGTTGGCAATTCCATGCGTCTACCACTGTGCTACATTTTTGTTTTGTTCAGTCTGGCACTCCTAGGAATGAAAGAATCTAAGTATTTTAGCCTTGGAAAGTGTCACTTAGTTAAATGCTGAAACTCTCCACTAGCTCTGTGCTTTCATAGCCAATGCATATTTGAAGTCTTGTATCCACCTTTGCGGAGGTCGGCTTCTGATGATGCTGTTTATGAGCCAATTTTCCTTGCTGCTCATGACCAGTGTGTTGTAATAGGTCTTTCTTTTATGTGGTTGATCTGTAACTTCTGTTACATTTAAAAGACATTAATGATTACTTCTGTTATAATTGTTTTGGGGGTCTCCGCGACGAAGTGGTCAAGCTGTTTGCTTCACGCTCAGAAGGTTGTGAATTAGTTTTACAGCTGTGTTGTTCAGTCCATTGGGGGCAGTTTTTTTACAGAGATCCCTGGGGGAGGGGGGTGGGGGGTCATCAACATAGCTAGGGAGCTCGTGCTTTGTATAGTGCTATTGGAAGGTGGCTAGTCGCTTTGTAAGCGAGACCGAGCCATGTTTGATAAACCCAATGCCTCAGTCGATCCTCTATTAAAATTGTCAAAGATCATTTTATTGCTTGTCGGTCACACCCATAGAAGCTCTGGTCTTATTCTAAGCATCTGTTTTAGTGTGTTTACCCTGACGCTTCCTGTTTTATATTGGTTTGTATAATGACTGGGAGCTCTTGCATGGTTTTCACATCACACTGCTCCACTTGGTATTTGTAGACTGCTCCAAGTCAAAGTGTCATAAGAGAATCTGTTGAATTGTAGTACACACTCTAGCATTGGACAGTGTTGTAAATACTGTTATTCACATTATATTATTGCTGACAAAATATACATTTCTGCCTTTGAACAGAACTTTGGGGATTTGTATCTGTTTGATTTTTACCCTTGAGATGTTAATCCTACAGAGTGCAGACCTGGTGTGGAAAAATTAAAAAAAGAAAAATAATTTCTTAGGTATTGTTCTTTTTCTTATAATCTTTGGTGTGTTTGAATATTGTGTGAGAGTTTTGCTGTAAATTACATGTTCAGTATCCCTTTGAATTTACTTTTAAAGGCGTCTGAATAAAGCAGTTATGCCTAGTAACTTGGGCATTTCTTAGCTAAGTACGCTATGTGTGATCATTCTGAGAATGTTTTATGTGTGGTTTATGTAATATCAAGAGAGAGCATGGAATATAATCACTCCTGCCTCAGAATAAGGACATAGTTAATTCTGAGACGGTGATGCAATTCTAAATTGTTTGAGAACCAAGGCAGTTTTTGTCTCATTGAAAAAATATAAACTAATCTTCCTTGTATGGGATCCAGGGCCCAACTGTGGCGAAAACAAGAATAGACCCACTGCCTTCCCAACAAGCTTGTCGTAGGAGTCAACTAATTGGGGGCGGTAAGGAATGACCAACTGCACACAAATAAGCCAGTAAAACGGATGTACATGTAAAACTCAGGCCCTTGAGCAAAGTCAAAGTCCTAATGGATGAACAACCAGGACTTTCCACTAGGGCTTACAGCCGGTGAACAAACAAGAAGTATAAAATCTTTTCCAAGGTTCAACAAACTCTAATTTTAACAATTTTTTTTCCTAAATACAGTACACTGTAAATATAGCAATACACGATGATCATATTTGAAACATAAATAAATTGAAAAGATATTTAAAAAAAAAATATTTATGACACGGCACAGGGAACTAGAAGGAGGAATTTAGAATATTGTTTAGAAAGACAGTCACTTTCCATGATAACATCAGTAATCCTTTCTGGAGTTTCATATCGTAGTCTTTCACCGCTTGTAGAGGTTTTAGGGTCGCTAGTATTAGTTAACGGCCAGCATTCCAAAGTGCTGTGATGTTGGCGACCATTGTTTTCTAAAATGTTCCACATGTTATCATTAAACAAGTTGGCTGCATTTAAGTTTCGTAGCAAAATTGACAATTATATTTGGATTATTCTTTGCGATCGGTTTTGTATGCTCAGGTCAGACAATCAGGTGGGTTGCCTCTGTGAACTTGCATGTCAATTGCAGGTCCTTCATAGTTCCTCATAGCTTGCTCTGGACACGTTGCTGTTAAGGCCAGGTGTCTTTTCGAAGTTGTAGGTAGAGTGAGCAGGTCTGCAGAATGTGCTCAGGTGTTTGTGGTCCTGTCTTTTTTTAATTTTACTCCAAAGTATGTAGGGTTTTCCTCTTTTGGAAGGATGTTGCCTTCTAGGTACAAATCAACTTGTTCTAGCTCATGGAAAGTGAAGAGACGATTTTTGGTCTGGTTGATTGTGACTCCCTAAGAGTTTGTCACTTTCTCAACTGTATTTATAACTTCCTGCACTCTTGTTTTTGTTGTTCATATATGTTAAGCGTGGATCTGTATCGCCAAGTCATCTGCATGTAGGGTCTTGTGAATGTGAGTCATGAATTGTTTTGGGAGTCGTTGATGAAAAGAATAAACAGGGTAGGAGATATAACACCTCCCTGGGGGACACCTTCATGTAATCTGACCAGCTTGCTCTTCCAGTCTGACTCTCACTCAGCATCTGTAAAGAAAGTCTCTAATGCAGGCAAACATATGCCCTTTCATCTCACTATGTGCTAGTTTTAGCAAGAGCTCTTTCTTCCAGATCTTATCAAAGGCTTTGTTCAGGTCGAAGAAAGTAGCTAGCAGTTTGCATTTTTCTGGAAAGCATCTTCAATTTCCTGTGCGTATAAGATGTTTGGTCATCGGTGCTTTTTTATTTCCTGAAGCCTGATTGGATGTCATCCAATATTTTGTTTTCTTCCAGGAAATTAAGTTACCTGTTGTTCACTAATCTTTCCAAGGCAGCTTAGGAGGTTTTATGGGATAGTAACCGAATTTGTTTTCCTTTTTTGGCTATGGGGACTATTCTGCCTCCTACCATTCCTTTGAAAGTAGTCCCTGGGTCCAGGATTGATTGGCAAGGGCAGAAGTTATGCCAATCAACTCCTACTGTTGGCATGGAAACAGAGATGGTTGCGGCATCAAAGAACGGAGCACAAGTGGGTCAAAACGATGTGCTGAATTTGAACACGGACAAGTAATACACAACGAAGAGTGCTGACATTCTTCACAGTTTTGAATAACAAGATGAGATTGCTCATAAACAGTTTCCTTTCTAGTCAGCGCAAATGCTTCGCCGGTCATTTTTAATATATTAAACACCATACTAAATTATAATGGGGGGGGGGGGGGGGGGGGGTGGGTGGGTGAGGAGACCAGGCGCCTTCGCCTTACGAATTTTCTAGGCAAACATTGAGGGGGGGGGGGGAGGTCCCCCGTGTGGGTTCCGGGGCCCCATTGTGGGGACAACAAGAATAGACCCACTGCCTCCCCAAAAGCATGTCGTAAGAGTCGACTAATTGGGGAGCTTCCTTTGAAGTCGGAGTGCATCTGCCGGAGAGGCAAGGCACCAACAGTCTGTATTCAAGAGAATGAGATCTGTAAAACTGATGCACACGCAACACTCAGGTTCTGGAGCAGGACTGCAGTTCAGTAGTGGACGAGCAAACAGAACTTTCCGCCAGAGTGTACAGCTGGGGAACTCGAAGAAGAAAAAAGAGGGGGGGGGGGGTGCACACCCTCTACACTGCCTACGCAAAAATCTAGGTGGGAAGCTCAGAGCCCAACTTACCTAATATTTGTTCTCGTATCAGCACATTCGAATATCTGGATGTTTGATTTCTTCACGAATTCAGTTAGTTCAGGTTCCTTATTTCTCGCTTTCCCAGAATGGTGTCCCCGAATTGAAAAAAAGTTGAACAAATAAATTCGGATCGCCCTTAAATCTGGTACTATTCCCAAATAAAACTTCGACAGCCCTGACACACACACACAGAGGAGTATTGATCGAAGAAGAGCTCTCCTTTGTTAAAAAGATTCGATCTAGTATCATACTAAGTATGATGAGATTAGAGATTTGTGTTGTTCTATTCTAGTCTTGTTCTTGTTGCCCGTTGGAGCGTTCAAAATCGCTGAGACGAGCTAAATGTGATATTCTTTTTATTGGGTTCGTACATCCTCTTACTTTGTCTGTGTGAGCGCATCTTGATGTTCTGTTGATTGAGTGCTCGCGCCCTAAGTCCCTATGCTGCAGGTTGGTTGTGATTCTTCATTCTAATAAATTATTATTATTACTCCTTTGTGGGTTCCGGGGGCCCATTTATTTATTGGGGGTGGAGGGATAGACCTGCTGCCCAAGAACCATGTCATAAAAGACGACTAATTAAATTTATGTTATGTTATCACAGTCGCAACTTCGCACATTCACATTGGCATTCCCATATGAGTGTTTTAGTTTAAATGAGACATAGACGTGCGTCGCCAAGCTCAAATCCTCGGTCAGGCAATCATGTTAGTGCCAGAGATTCAACGCTATCCTCTAACCAGGTCTGTCTGTAGATAATAAGGCCGTGCCTCTAACGTAGTCCGTACAGCGTTGATGATGATGATGATACCAGCTCTGAAATAATTTGATGTGTTGGGCTGAAAGGCTTAGATACCATCTAATTTCTAAATAATCGCTATTATTAATAATACTATTGTTATTAGGACACTCTTCCGAATACCGGTCCCAAATTATTTACTGACAAAAACATCCCTTTTAAGAGCCTCAAGAGGTTATATTAGGAAAGTGCCAAAATGGCACTTAGGTGCCATTAGGGCACTCTTCCGAATACCACAGAAAAACTTATCAAGAAATATTAAAACATAAGTATGAAGCACTTCCAGAAAATACACTTAGGGTGAAAGAGGAATGGATTAGTTTTAGAGATACTGTCAAGAATGTAGCACAAAAAATATGTGGTACTCAAAAGAAAGTGAAGTCAGGATGTAAGATGCCAACATGGTAGAATGAAGAAATAAAGGAAATGGTAAAAAACATAAAGAAAGTTTCCCATTTCTGGTTAAAAAACATAAGAGAAGAAAACTACACAAGATATAGGCAAGTCATAAAAGCAGCCAATAAAGCAATAACAGCAGCCAAGAAAGATTCATGGGAGGAGTTTAGATAAAGAAATGTTGGTAGCAGAAGAAAAAGCAACAGTAAGAAACTACTACAAGAAAGTAAGAAGGATAACACAAAGCAATGAGGAATATAATCCAACAGAAATACTAAATGATGAAAGAGAACAACCTATTCTAGGCCCTAAAATTTTTCTAGAGAGATGGAGTAACTATTTTAAAGAACTACAAAATTTCAAGAATAAAGATGACAATGCAAATAACAATACTTTAACATACGCAGCAGAAGATATGGATACACTAGAGCCAGCAATTCTAGTGACAGAAGTAGAAAATGTAATAAAGATAGCACCAAGGCGACTGGTATTGATGATCTCCCTGTAGAAGCCATCAAAGCAGCTGGAGAAACAGGAACAAAATGGGTCAAGTGAATTTTCCAGACTGCCTGGCTAGAACAAGAAACACCAGATAATTGGCAAACAGCAATAATTATACAGATATGGACAAATAAAGGGAGTAAGAAAGAGTGCACTAATTACAGAAGAATATCACTATTAGGCCAAACAGGGAAAATATTTGCCAAGTTAACTGAAAAAAGGTTAAGACCATTAGTAGAAGAACAACTTTCAGAAACCAAGTTGGGTTTCAGAATTAACAGAAGCTGCACAGATGCAATATTTACATTAAGACAGTTGACAGAAAGAGCAATAGAGAATGATATGACATGCAAAGCCTCATTTATAGACCATTTGACAGAGTGGATAGGAATATGTTGTGGGATTGCTTAAGAAGAAAATTGAATCAGCAAACATCTAACTGAAGTGTATGAGAGCTTATGTACATCAAGTAAAAGTTGCATACGAACAAAAGCGGGTACATCGCAACTTTTTCAAGTAAATTCAGGAGTAAGACAGGGATGTGTGCTATCTTCCCTTGCTTTTTATAACATGCATCAACACTATATGCAAAGAAGCAGAGAGCGAAGAAAAGAATGATATCTCAGAATTGTTATTTGTAGATGACCAAGTATTATTAGCTGAAACAGAAGAGAGTTTATAGAACTATATAGGTCAATATTAAGTTCACAAAAGCAACAGACCACTGTTTCTAGATTATAAACTGGAGGCAACAGACTCCACAGCCATATGTGCAAGATTGGAGACTCACAACTTTGACCATTTAGACAAGCACCACAGAATAGTGAACATACTGAACATATGCTGCAGACATGTTCTCCACATGCAGTAGAGAGTTTCCAGGTTTGGCATTATAGTGGAAACCAAGCTGTATAGATCAGAGAATAACATGTGTTGCACCACAATCTTCATAGAGGCCTTCGGAGGGCTGCTTGGTCTCGAGGTATGGTGTCCGCTTCGAGTGCTGGAGGTCTCGGGTTCAAGCTCTGGTGAAGGCTGAGATTGTTTCACGTGGACTTCTAGTAATTTCCCCTGGTCTCTGGGTAGTAAGAACAGACGTAGTAATACAGACGCCCATGTAAATTGTTGCACATGTAACAAATTCCTTGGCAGTTGGATATCGAAAAAGAGTAGCCTAACGGCACTGCCTGGGCAAAATTTGGAGTTAAAAATCAGTCCGAAGTATTTCAGGATCCTCACCGGTGCAATGGGAGTTCGTGCACTGCGCTGAGATTCTTCAGACTCAGTCTTGAGTTAGAAGTAGAATGGAGCACTTATGCCATGATGTTGATCCCACGAATAAATATAATCAAACTTTATAGAGGCGGCCTTCTCACCAAAAAACCACTGGCAGGGAGAAGAAATCTGTGTTCTTTCTTAAGATCCTACCCCAAACAAGGGAAATCCACAGGTCACGGCACGGGACAGTCTAATATTTCAGTGGGTGGTAGATAGGCTGCATGCAGTCATGGGACCTAGGCTGCACTCTCTCATGGGACTTATATGGATTGGGGTTAGGGCCAGTTCTAGATGTTTTGGGGTTGTTAAAAATATCAGAAAGTTAGGAAACCCAGTCTTACCATCCTCTAAAATGTTGGACTGATCTGTGACGTCATGTGGGGTAGGATATTACGGAAAAAAAACTATAATCGTTG
>CAJHNH020000620.1:229662-251610 GCA_905116865.2 Candidula unifasciata
CGATGATGATCTGTTGGTACCTCCGCCCTGCTCACTTGCTCCTATGCCTTGACAACATGGATCAATTTACCACCAAATAGTGCAGATTTAGCAAGTCTGTCTGCCTGTTCGTTTCTAAGCACATCTGCATACATGGAGAAAATATATGCTCTGAAACTTAAAAATGTAGAACATACTGTATTGTGTATATGTCTTGCAGGTAAAAGTTTTTGTCGCTGTGTTTTGAACAATTATATATTTATTTCTCTCAGTTATAGTCCTCAGTGTATTTAAACTGATATTTTGTACAAATAAATAATATGTTCACAGGAACATATATAAAATATCAGAATCAAGCATTTGAGAAGAGTAACTTGTGTGTCGGTGTTGAGTATAAGAACTCTATGGATGCTCTATGTACTTGTCATGAATATTGATAGACATGAGAGGTTGTATGTTGTTTATTCAATTTTTGGCACAGTTTATATGCCTATTAATATGTGTCTATGTTTTTTAGGTAGTAATTTTGATAGTGAAGGAAATAAGAGAAAGAAATTATGACACGCACTGGCAAGGCATCAGCAACTTATAGCTTGAATAAAATATGAAACTCTAAACTTCTTCCTCTTTGGCATTCCGAACCCTTGAGGTTCATTGCTGCAGATATCACCTGCCTCCATTCATCTCTCTGGTTGGCCTTCTCTTTCCAGTTGGTGACCTCAAGTGTTTGCAGGTTTGTCTGGACATTATCTCTCCGTATTCTTCTTGGTCGGCCTTATGGTCTACGACCATTCAACTTCCTTGTATATACAGTTTTTACTTCTCTATCATCTGACATTCTTTCAATTTTACCCACACCTTCATAAAACTTTATCTCGTCACGAAACAAAAATAAAACTCTAAACTGTATAGTTTTTAAAACCAAGTTACATATTTTCAGTTCTGATGTTATTCCAGTTTTTGCATATGCAGGTGACTGTTGGAGAACCACTGAGGCATTGGAAAGAAAGTTGAATGCATTCGAAAACAAATGTCTGAGGAAAATGATGAGGATCTAATTGGATGAATTCACAAGGAGTGAAGAAATAAGAGAAATGTCTGGTCAACCACTATTATCAACACGTATAAAATAGAGAAGGTGTCACTACATTGTTCACATCCTGAGAATAAACCAACAGCAAATCACCCGACAGGCATTAAAATGGGAAATAAAGTTATTAAGGAGGTGAGGCTGCCCAAAAGAAACCCTATGACGAATGTTGATGAGAGATGTCAAAGCTCCTGGACCTATTTCCATCTATGATATTGAACTCATTGCACAGAATAGAATGGAATAGAGGAATAGGTTGTGAACCCTATGTGACATATAATGGCACAACAGGACAACAAATGAATGAATGAATAAATGTGTTACACATCTGTCAGTCGTCCTTTTAAACAATTTTAAGGGAATAAACAATTGAATCATGTCTGTCCATAAACACAGTGAAGGTCAGAACCTATTCTTGAATTTAAAGAAAACGAAAATAATGTCCACAAACAAAACTGGCTGTCACTCAAAAATAACAGAAAATGATGAAGAAATTTAAAATGTCACAAACTTTGAATGTCTAGGCTCTATATTAAATAGCAGTGAAGACTATTTGTCAGAAATCAAAAGGAGGATGGCCATAGCAATGCAAAGATTAAACAGTATTAAAAGTCTATGGTTAAGCACCAGCAAGGAAATTAAAATTTTGAGAGCATATATCTTCCTTGTAGCAACATACGGATGTGAGTCGTGGACTATCTCCCAATTCTTAAGAAAGAAAATAGGGGCATTTGAGCTGAAATGTTTTGATGATTCTCAGACTACCATAGACAAAGAAGAGAAGAAAAGATCTGAACATCAAGGAAGATTAGCTAATAAACAGCATCTTGTCTCGGAAGCTGAATGGGCAGGGACTGAACAGCATGAAGATGGGCACATGATATAAGTGACTTTTTTGTATATGAAAGTACACAGAGTTTCTTTCAGGCAGAAAGTGATGAAAGCGACGTTCTGCAAAGGACTTGCTACATGATGATGATGTTATATCTGTATACAGTGTTATTATGTGCCAAGTACTTTGCAGGAAAGAGTACTCATCACTGTCCTTAAAAGGACCCAAATCCTTCTATGGTTTTCCAATTAAGACCTCTAAAATATCCATTTAGTATGTTAGTTTTAAAACAGAAAATATTCTCTTTGGTTTTTTGTGTGCCTGTGAGTTGCAATGCAAGAAGGACATGCTAGTTTGATTATTTTCGTTTTCGTATTTTCTCACTATGATACGATCCGAAGCCAGCGTCATTCCCTCATCTGCTGATTTAATGGATAAACCTACTTTGTACTTGACTATACCAAACCTTTTTCTTAAACATAAAACAACTCTGCAAATATAGAAAATTTTTCTTTCTGACTGATGCCAAGTCGGTTCTACAAGCAATTGTTAAAGTAACTCCCCTACTCCCCCCCCCCCCCCCCCCCAAATCCAGCAGTTTTTAGACTTGACGCGTTAGCCCCCCCCCCCCCCCCCCCAAGTTTATTGTGTGAAAGCATGATTTACAATATGTTATGAGACATTAACAAAAGCAAAAATAATAAAATGGGGGGAAAAAAATCATGAGTGGTAACTTCATTCCACCAACATCTGGAAGAGAGTAGAGAAAATGGAAGGCCCACCCACCCTTCCTGTGGATGCGAGTCATTCCAGGAGTAGAGAAAAGAAGATGTCTATCTTTGTGGATATTTAAAGTGAGCTGGGATATCCTTAATCTGTCTTAAGTTACATTAACATCTCATATGCTAACCCCTGTTCTTGTGATTTACCACTTAATCCTTCCTTGTAGTTCTCTAGACCCATCTACTCGCAGCATGTTACAGTTGTCATATGCTTATTGCAGCCACATGTATTGCAGTACGTTGAGCTGAGCCAAGAATTGACATTACAGAATTCCCATATGCGTTCCGTCCCCATCTTCAGCAGCCAGCGCAGAATTTCAATTCTAATGGTACCTGTCACAATCTGGTTATGTGTCCGTCTCGCTTTTTCTGAGTGTAGTGAGTCGGCCAGAACCTCTGGTTACACCTAAGTGCATCATTCTCTCCAGGCCATAATAATCTAGTTTCCCTTCTGACTTCGTTAGTTGTTCCTAAAAGGCCTTGACCACATCTGCCTTGTCATGTATCAGTTCACCATCCAGTAGTGCAAATCCAGCCAATATGTCTGCCTGTTTATTCCCCACCATTCCGGCATTGCCTGGAGAAAAGATTTAAAGTATGCTCGCCACCCGTGACCTTCCCAGTGAAGCTTGCCCTCTGCTTGCAGTATCTATGGCTTCACCGTTTTCGGAGTCTGTTATAATTATGATATATGTATGCATCTTGTTCTCTAGCCACCAGAAAGCTGCAGTGACTGCCTCCACCTCCCTTCTCATACTAAACGTTGTGGTATCATATGCTAGGCTGTCCTGCATTATAAATTTTTTTTGACTTTCGCTACGAAACTCCAGGCACTTATCTTTCCTCTAAACACAGAACTATCTGTATAATTAATCAGACTATCCTCCGAATAATGGTCGGTAAAGATGGCGGCCGCAAAATATTCTTTGGAGCCACAGTCACGTGACCTAATTTGCGATTCTCCGGTGACTACCGCCACCGCCACGAGTCCCCCACACCGCGTGGATTGGGGCTAAACTAGATGGCTAGGACTCACGAGCAAAGCTTCATGAGATGCGGAAGCTGCTGCTCGTGGGTCTCAGCCATCTAGTTTAGCCCCAATTCATGTCTTATTGTGTCTTCTGCTTGAGCCATCCAAGATTACCCTCTTTTCCGCCTCTGACCCTGCATCCAAAGCTTCATACAGAAGGTGTTCTTTGTCTGCAGCTACTCTAAGGTGTGACATAGCCTGCAGCACCTTTAAATCTTCTGCAGTAGTCGGCAATGCAAGAATGTTTTGCATTGACTACCGATCCGAAACTGTGAATTTACGAATCTCTGCGAACAACCGCATTGAAGTAATCGAAACGGTGAACAATATCGAAACTTCATTTCCCCAAATAATGTTATTTTCGTAAAAGACAACCAACTACTCTAGAGTATCGCATTTACGATTCCGGAAGTCAGTTACAGGAAGCCCTTGTGTAACCAACACTTCTACACATCTCCACATGATCGCTGTAAACAACGTTCTCTAATGTTCCGTTGTACCTCCAGTTTTCCTTTGTGCGGTAATTTAAGGTTTGTGGATTTGAAATTCATGTTATTTAATTGTTTAGTTTTCGCCCCGTCCATCCAGCACAAATTTATTAATTTAATTTATTTTGAAATGCAGTGAAGGAGCTATTGCACTCTTAAGACCTTGCAGCTGAATTACTTGAATTAGATAAGATAAAGATTGATTGACTGATGAATGACATTGAATGTATGTATTGTTTCCACTCACGACGTAGTGGAAACGTGCTGCGAAACCTAGACTTGAAAGATGCATATACTAGGTGTCCCTTAAAAATAAAAAACCCAAACACACAGGGCTGCCAATTGGATTTAAAAAAAAAAAACCCAGCTAAGCTGAATAAAAATTCAAGCAATACATAGACCCCCCCCCCCCAAAAAAAAAACCCTCCAGATTGTTAAAATGTACAAAATTTATATTTACAAAACGAAACATTTACCACTTTTACCTCTTTAAGGACGGCATGTTTCTGGGGTTTGGACAGCATTAATTTTGAGCGGAATTTTTTTACAGCAACATGACAAAGCTAAAACTGATTTGCACCTTTGGACGCTAGCTGGACGGCTTAGTGGGAGTTCTCTCCCTTGGCCGCAGACAACAACGAGCGGAAAAGTCACGAATCAAATGACATACTTACCTATCATCATCTGGGTGCGTGTAGGGTTGCGTACAGTTGCGTGTAGGGTTGCGTCTAGGGTTACCTATCATCAAATGGTTACGTGTAGGGCTGCGTAGGGTGTCTATCACCATCATACGGTTGCGGGTAGGGTTAGATGTGAAAATAGTGACGTAAAACGTTCAAATACTGGGCGACAATCTGATGCTTGTGGGAGTGGCGCCACTGGAAGTGTGCCAAATATGACGGCAATAGTGCGCGGCTGGTGCCCAATCGGTGGCGAATTGTCCGTGTCAGTATCATCCACCGTCCGTCGACTGTTTGAGTGTGTGTGACTGTGCGCGATTATAGGGAACTACGGCGTCAAAATTGTCACATCTAACGCTAAACCTAACCCTAACGCTAGCCCTAACCGTAACCATAACGCTACCCCTAATCCTAACCCTACCCCTAAACCAAACCCTAATCCTACCGCTAACCCTAACCCTACCCCTAACCACGCAAATTTATCGGTCATTAAAGCATACAGATCGGCAAAACACCAAAAAAAAACCCAGATTTCCCCGCAGCGTCAAAAGAAAAACCCAGATCTGGGGGACACAAAAAAGCATTGGCAGCCCTCATGTCGACCTCACTGTCTTGTTTGATTCGTGATTTTTTTCGCTACTTGTTTTCAATGCAGCCAAGGGAGAGAACTCCCACTAAGCCGACCCAAGCCGTCCAGCTAGCGTCCAAAGGTGCAAGGAGACTGTCCTGTTGAAAAACTACTGGCTATATTATTACCATGTAATACATCAAATTAAAGAGAAATGAATGCAGAATGCATGTAAACTATCTAAGGATCAGTATTGCAACAATTTTATATTAAAATAACACTATATTCGATGATGTCAGACGCACAGAAATATGTTTTTGGTAAGAAAAATTATGTTTACCTCACTTTTTTGCTGGATCAGAAACACTTCTCCTCATTCTTAAGAATTCACCTACCTTCTCTATTTAATTATGTATCAGCTAGCTTCTATTTGAGACAATTATCCTGAATACTTTGCATTTTATGACAATTCTTATGTGACGTGTCAAATTTTAGAATAAGCGAATGAAAATGAAAACTAAATTACTGAATTTTGTAACAGCAATATGACAAAGCTAAAACCATCCTGTTGAAAAAGCACTGGCTGTATGTGTATAGTACCATGTAATACATCAAATTAAAGAGAAATGAATGCAGAATGCATGTAAACTATCTAAGGGTTAGTATCGCAACAATAACATACAACAGTGACACCATATTAGAGGATGTTAGACAAAAAAAAATATTTTAGACATGCAATGTTGTTCTTACCTTATTCTTTTACTTGTTCAGCAGCATAGCTATCCATCTCTAAGAATTCACATGCCTTCTCTATTTAATTATGCATCAGCTAGTCTTTCTTTGAAACAATTATTCCAAATACTTTAAATTTTATCATTATTTTTGTCTGACGCGTCAAATTTTAAAACAACCGGGAAAAAAATATTTACATAATATATAAGGACAATTCCAGAGACGACCTAAGACTATTTATCTGACAATGATGATGATATTGATCTTGAATACAGCCACCTTACTGGGTGTGATATGCCCTAAAACATGCATTGGGGCACAGATGAGGCTTGTCAGCACATCTAACGCAGTAAAACCTGCTGCGTTTTCGAATCTTTTTCTTGCTGCACCGTACACATTGCCTGTCTGCACCAGCATAGTCAACTAAATGGTCTGCCCCAACAAAACTGGCAGACAAGGCTGGCCTTGTGCCTGGTCTGCGAGCCACAGCAATGATCATGTCTGTTGGAACTTCATGACCTGAGAGCGCAGTTAGTTGCTGGATGAGCTCGTCTTTGAAATGTGCGAGACTTATTCGCTTGGGGGCAGCATGATGGGATAACATGTACAAGATGTGAGCATTGACCTGCGTCACTTCCACGATCCACGTAAAAACCTTTTTTCACCACTTCTTAGTTTTGCGATTGTGGTTACTATAGTGCGAGACCATTTGATCCAAACGATCACAGCCATTCATACTCATATTGTATGAGTGAATGGGGCTAGGTTTCTGAACCTTTCAACTCCCTTCCTGGCGCTCCTCAAATGTAGAACTTCCATTAGTGGTCAGTAGGATGCAAGGTTTTTTTGATTTTTTTATCCCTCCAGGAAATGCAAAGGATATTCTGCTCATTATTAACTAACCACCTCGAGGTTCCAAAGATGGTTGGTTGTTGTTTTAGCTGCTGCGGCAATCCTTTGCGGTTTTTATTCACCGTGCCAGTATAATTCAATTTCATGGATAAAAGAAATTGAATGAGAGGGAGTGATGTATAAAATCTATCTGCAAATAGATGATGGTAACTTTCAACACCCTGCAGTAGGGTTGAAAATACCTTTACGGCGTGAGTTGATGTTGGATCAAGCTCAGGATTGTAGGCAGTTTTTGCTCCAAAGTAAATTAGCAGATTATAAACATAGCCTGTGATCGAATCACAAAGACCAACCAAATGTCTCTATATGATACTTGTGAGGCTTGGCTGCATTGTACTGTTTAGCATGAAACCTGACCTTGAAACCAATCAGCATCTCATCAACAGAAAGATTTTCATATGGGTAAAAGGCTGACTGAGACTTTGTTACTAGATTATTCACAAATGGCTCAATCTTTGCTTGGCCTTGTGCGTATGGTTCTGACGCATGCAGCATTGACTGGTAAATAAGCAAGAACTTAGTTCTTGGAAACATTACCTTGAACCATGGTGTGAATAAGGGTCGCTGTAGACCAGTAATCTTTGATGTCATGTTTCGGTGTAATTCCCATTGCTATCACTACACTGAAAAAAATTTCCTCTAGTCATTGGCTGCCACTCAGACAATGTAGATCTTTTTCTCAGTGGTATATTTTTCTTTCTTGTTTCCACTGGATAAAGATTTATGTTTTCAACAAGGCTGTCAATGATATCAGTTGTCAGCAGTGTCAATAAGCAATCCAGGGGTGTTGAATTTTCGTCCAGTGGTGCCTGAATTTCTGACCCAGCTGATCGAAACAGGGATAATCCGATCGAAACATTTTCTTCAGCTTCTTTCCAAGCCATAACGTCAGCAACAGACACTGCACGTGCATTATCATTATTTATAAGGTCAACACTATTGTTGTCACTTTCTGGCTCAGATTCATCAACGACAGCAGCGGTATAGGCAGTTCTTTAGGCTTTGTTATTGTTCTGCTTTCCCTTACCCTTACCATTTAGTCTGGCATGTTTTGCAGCAGATGGCTGATATTCTTGATCGTCACCATCTACATCATTGTCAAATAATTCCGAATCTAAGTTATCATCACTACTAGAATTATCTTCTTCATCTAACAACCGCTGCATAAGATCTAAAGCCTGCGTTTTTGTCATTCTTTGAGCTCTATCTGCAGTGGATGTCGAAGGGTTGGATGTTGCCATTTCAGAAAACTCACTAAAAAAATGATATCACACAAAATAAATCTAAAACAAAACACAAAGTTGTGAACACACCACGCTAATATTTGCACTCAAAGGACTTCCTGTGCTGAATCCTGATTGTTCAAAAACTGGTTCATAGAAGTTCGTTTTCCCCACAAACGGAACAAAATTAGAGTGTCTCTATCATGCACCAGTTTACTGGTTTTTCTTCCGTGAGTAATGGACTTAAAAGACCAGTAAACTGGCTATTCGTCCTTAAAGAGTTAAATAAGGATTTTAAAAAAACCTAGAGTTCCCCCAGGCGTCAAATAAAAACCCAGATCTGGGGGGAACCCAGCATTGGTAGCCCTGCATACACATCTCTTGAATATAAGCATTTAACTATACCCCTCCTTAACTGGATAGCAGCAGCACTCTTCAAGAGACAGTTGTTTTCAAATGCCGAAGTTGGATGTCTAATATTATTAATTTGAAAACTAGGCTTTCCTCCCAACGAACATCGTTTCCATGTATTATGGCTGCAAAACAAATACCCTAATAGGGACTCAGTCTTGTGTAACATGCGGAGTGCCTGCCGAAGAATAAATCGCGGCAAAACTAGTATTGCCTCTGAATAACAGGCCAGTAGGCGGCTATCCTCTGAATAACGGGCACATATTATGGCGGCCACATAAACACCCTAACAGGGCCTCAGGCACGTTTCAATTACCCACTTCCGGCGACCTAATTTGCGGTTTTCCGACGAATACCGCCACCGCCGAGAGTATCCCCCACGCCGCTCATGCGGTGTTGATTGGGGCTAAACTAGATGGCTAAGACTCATGAGCAGCAGCTTCAGCATCTCCTGCAGCTTTGCTCGTGATCCCCAGCCATCTAGTTTAGCCCCAAACATGAGCGGCGTGGGGGAATACTCTCGGCAATGGCGGTAGTCGCCGGAAAACCGCAAATTAGGTCGCCGGATGTGCGCAACTGACACATGACTGAGGCCCTGTTAATGGCCACCATAATATGTGCCCGTTATTCGAAGGATAGCGCAATATGATATACTTGCTGGGGAGGCAGTGGGTCTATGCTGGATCCCCAACACTGGGGCATCTAATTCCACACGGTGACTACCTGTTTGATATTTTTCCTTTAGATGTTAATCCTATAGAATGTAAGAATGCAAATTTAGAAATTTTTTTTTAACAAATACATTTACATCCTGTTTTTGTTTTAATTCCAACCTATGTGGCTGGTTGACAACATGAGATAATTAGAGACAATGGTCAAATATTACAAGCATATTTTGTATTGAAAATCTTGTCTTAGAAAATTCTGAAATGGCTGGGGACATTCTATTTTTTTAAAACTGCAATCGTACGGGAATTGTGAAAAGACCCCAATCATGGGGGTGTACCTTGGTTTTCGGCGCTCTTCCGTACTTCGTCCCTATATTATGGTGGCCAAACAAATTCCCTAACAGGGCCTTAGTCGTGTGTAAAATGCGGACTTCCTCCGAAGAAAACATCGCAGCAAAACTAGGATTACTGTCCACTGATACTAGCGACATGGCGGGGAGACCACCTGCTCCGACGCAGGTTAGCGATAGTGTTTTTCTGATTAAACTCACCACCGAGGGCATACCCCGCACGGCACGGATGGGGGCTAAACTAGATGGCTAGGACTTATGAGTAGCAGCTACCGCATCTCCTGCAGCTTCCTCCAATTTATTTGCTTGTAAGTCCCAGCCATCTATTTTTGCTCCCACCCCCCCCCCCACATCTGCGCAGCACGTAGTGGCGAGAGGGATACTGTAGGCGGCGCAGCATAGTCACAGAAATAGGTCAAAATTAACATATTGCTGAGACCCTGTTAAAGTATTGGCTATCCTCCGAATAACGATCCCAAATTATCAAGGCCAAAAATATACCCTAACAGGGCCTAAGTCACATGTAAATAGCTGGCTTTTTTCAGTAGACTACACAGTATACCGTGGAAAAGCTTCTGCTGAGTTAAAGTCACCGCCGGGAGTTTCTCCTGCGCCGCTACGCGCGGCGCCAAGCGGGGATAAACTAGATGACTGGGACTCAGGAGCAGCAGCTAACGCATCTCCTGCAGATTTCTTCATTTTATTTGCTCGTGAGTCCCAGCCATCTAGTTTATCCTCATTCCGCTACGCACGGCGCAGAAGATACTCTCGGTGGTTGCTGTATAGTGGTCCACAATTTACACGTGACTGGGGCCCTGTTAGGGTATATTTTCAGCCTCGATAATTTGAGACAGCTATTCGCAGGATAGCCAGAGTATTTGTTTGCCCTCAATAATATTGGCCGGCTATCCTCCAAATTAGGGTCCCAAATTATCAAGGTAAAAAATATACCCTAACAGGGCCTCAGTCACATGTCAGTTGCGTTGCACCAAGGCTCATACAGGTCAAGTCCTGTCTACGCCTCTCCATGCTCATCCGAACCGGGGCCCTGCCAGTGTAGATAGCATCAGTGTTTCCTTTGAAGTCTGTGTGAATTTGCCAGTTGGCTGATTTCTCACCTGCACAAAAATTTAGGTCAGGATATGACAGCATTAACTTAAAAAAAAAAGGAATTTTTAGGGTTTTCCTTTGAGCCAGAAAACTTTTCTAAAGCCAAGCTGATGTCAAGTTTGCCTGTAGCCCCAGTGATGGAGGTCACAGTGTAAGTCTCCGGATATGTATGTTTTTTACAGACTGGGGGAATATATTGCATGTAATGCCTGACCCTGTTTGTGTTTATTGATTAGGTTAGTTGTGTATTCTTTACAGGACATTGCAGAACCAACCCCAACAGCCCCTAGCTATTTTCTGGTTTTTCTTGGTAAATTTACATCCAGTAGTTTGCCATTGCTTTCTGGACGGTCGGCTTTTTTTGATACCACTTTTGAAACCAACGCAAGGCACATGGCCCGCAGCTAGGATCAATCCCGGCATTACGAAGCGCTCACATCGACTTAGCCACAGAGCCGGCGTTTATTGATTACTCACTTCATATACGAGGGAAAGCCAATAAGTAAGTCGCAAATAGTTATTTAAAAAAAAAAAAAACTAAAGACAGTAAAAACTTGAAAACTCTTTTTTTTTAGACAAACGCTGTCCCTTTATTTGTCAACATAATTTTTACCAACATTGATGCACTTGTTCCATTGTTTTATCATTTCACCCAAACCTGCTGCATAGAACTGCATGCTTTGTTTTGCAAACCACATTTTTACTTAACATTCAACTTTTGTGTCATTCGCAAAATGTCTCCCCCCTGAGGTGGGTTTTCAATGGACCAGAAAGGTTGAAATTGCTAGGGGCTAAGTCGGGATGAACATTTGTCTGCATAAACAAGAAGCATTTCCTTATAAATATCCTTTGCATGCAGCCTTTTTGCCCCCCCCCCCCCCTAAAAACACAACACAGCACGTTGTTCTTTGAGGGTACACTCCGTAAGTACAATTGCCATTTTGTTTCTGTGTTGCGAATTCACATGTAACACCTAGCACCACCTAACGAACAGAGACGTAAAGTTTGATATCGCTGTCACCTAATGACCCCCTTAGAAACCACCAACTACATTTTCCTGCCATCCTATAACCATTTGTGACTTACTTATTGACTTCCCCTCATTTATTTAATTATTTCGAAGAAAAAAAAACAAAATCTAGGTAAATAAATTTTGGCTATCCTCCGATTAACGGTTGGTAAAGATGGCGAGCCACAGTCACGTGTCAATTGCGAACTTCCGGCGACTTATTTTGCGGTTCTCCCGCGGTTTTTCGGCGGCCACCGTCGCGAGTCCCCCGCGCAGCGTGGATTGGGGCAAAACTAGATGTCTAGGACCCACTAGCAGCAGCTTCCGCATCTCCTTAAGCTTTGCTCGTGAGTCCTAGCCATCTAGTTTAGCCCCAATCCACACAGCGTAGGGGACTCGTGGCGGTGGTGCTAGTCGCCGGAGAACCGCAAATTAGGTCACGTGACTGTGGCTCGAAAGGATATTTTGCGCCCGCCACCTTTACCAACCGTTAGTCGAAGGATAGCCTAAATTTGTAATAAATTAGTGATTTGTGTAAATTTTATTGTTTATTTTAGAAATTTATAAAAAAAAATATTTCATAACGTGGTTGTAGCTATTTTTTAGCGCTACTAGGGTGAAATTATTAAATGAAAATACGGACCGCTAAGCTAGACTGACTTTTTAAATACTACTGTGTCCATTAGGCACACAAATATCTTGCTGCTGGTGTTAATTTGTTGTTTTGTTTTGGCAGGAAACTTTCCGTACTACATATCATCATTCTGACATTCAAGATAAAAATATAAGCAATAACACAGAGCAGCCACTTCTAATGAAACAGGAAGTATTCTTAAAAAGTGTGTGTGACCAAAAGTTAAAAAGCAGTAATGGAAAAACTTGTGTGTTCTTGATAATATAAAATTGAGAGCGTACAGAGTGAAACAAATATTAAATGAAACAACAGAGTCAGTACTTGATAATAGTTATCAGTCAGGGAAGGCAGATATAATTACACATAAAGCTGATGACAGTATGGAGTTTACTGATGACAGTGATTGTCAATTGCTTAAATTTAAGTCAAATAGTTCAAACCAACCTGTTCTCCGTGTTTACATGGATACATACAGTTTGCTGGCAGAAGAGATGTTTGAGTGTTCTGTTTGTCATTTTGAATTTACAAACAGTGATCAGTGGAGGACCCACAAATATATACACACAGGAAACTTTATAAAAGACGATTGTCAGAAAACACATACAGAAGACTTTAAAGAAAAAGGTTGTCAGAAAAAAAAAAAGGAAACTGTAAAGAGGTTAACCAGAAAGTGCACAAAGGAAACTTGTTAGAAGATTATCAGAAAGTACACAAAAGAGACTTTATGAAAGAAGATTGTCAGAAAATACCTACAGATGTTAAAGAAAAAGATTGTCAGAAAATACCTACAGATGTTAAAGAAAAAGATTTTAAGAAAATACCTACAGATGTTAAAGAAAAAGATTATAAGAAAATACCTACAGGAGACTTCAGAAAAAAAGATGATCAAGTTTTACATACAAATGAAAAACCTGAGAAACCTTGCAAATGTGATACTTGTGGCCTTGACTTCACATGTAATATTTATCTTTTTGAGCATAACAGAATACATACAGGAGAAAAACCTTACAGGTGTGATGAGTGTGGCCTTGACTTCATTAGAAGTGGTCAGCTTAGTGAACATCAGAAAATACATACAGGAGAAAAACTTCACAATGGTGACGTTTGTGGTATTTCTTTCACAGACCATGGGCATTTTAACCAGCATAAACAAATACATAGGGGCTTCACGCAAAGTGATCATTTGAAACAACATAAGATAATACACACAGAAGAAAGACCTTATAAATGTGATGTCTGTGGTCATGGCTTCACACAGCATAGTACTTTAACAGAACATAAGAGAATACACACAGGAGAAAAGGCTTTCAAATGTGATATTTGTGATAAGTGCTTCTCGCAGAATTGTTCTTTAACACAACATAAGAAAATACACACAGGAGAAAAAACTTACAAATGTGACATATGCGGGCGCAACTTCAGGCGAAATTATTCTCTTAAGAAACATAAAATAACACACCCGGGAGATCAACAGTACTTCTTTTCGTTGTCCCTGCTAGAGGTTTTTAAATAAGGCGTCTGTGGTGTGACAAATGTCTTTTACTGTTCCATATAGCTTGGCTTCCATTGCAATGTCAGCTGGCCAAACCTGGGATCTCTCTACATGTAGCGAGCATGTCTGTAGCACATGTTGAGTATTCTGTGGTGCCTGTTCACATGGCCACAGTTGTGAATCCCCAGGCTTGAACTTCTTGTACATACAGGGGCAGAATCTATTGTGTCCAGTTCACATTCTAAATATATAGTGGTCTTTTTCTTTCATGTGAGGAGAATGATTGGTTCTTCGGAGTGATATTTATGGTCTTGACTTCATGCAGAGCTGCTATCTTGAGGACAACAAAAGTAAACCTACAGTGTGAGATATGAAAAACAACTACTCATAGTGGAAATGTTCTTTGTTGAGAAGAAAGCAAAAAGTTTTATGTAATGACAGAAAAACAAATAAGGGAGTCCTCAAGACAAATGAAAATCATCCTGATTAGAAAAATTAGCTTGTTACCTGTCCACATCGACATCCCAGCACACTGGTCCGACCTATTTGTGCTGTGTCCTCCGATACAGCAGCCATCTCTGGGAACATTAACTGCAGACAGTGGGTGTTTTTCAGACATGTTGTGAAAAGAAATGGACATCAGAACTTGGTAACAACTGGTGAAATTGATGGAAAAAGAGCGAGTGGAAGGCTAAGAGATAGATACTTTGATGACTTAATCATAAGGATGCAGTGAGACAAGAACACTGGCCTGATCTATCATTCTAATGACAGGTGACAGTCTACACTTATCGGCTGTCAGGCTAATTGTTGGAGTTCCTGACAGACGGGTCACTCATAATTGCTCCGTTCTCGTGCCAGTGAAAACAGTACAAAATGACCATCACTGTGCCACGGAAAAAAGTCAGAATGCAGTCCAACAGCTAGCACATTCATCAAATGCCTAAGGCAGTCATCAGAGGTGCCAGTGCCTACAGTATGTTGCTAGAACTGCTGTCCGTAGTTGATGGAAGCAGCCGTTACGACACACCAGCAGGTGCAAATGCATTACTACATAAGGCACACCGCCAGTTCTGTGGCAACCAGCCACACGCCATTTTCTGAATCTGCAGTTTACAACAAACATCTGCAGGAGCACAGACAATAAGCATTCTCTATGAAATTAACAGCCCACAGTGTCACACCGTGCACTCACCTCAGTAGCTGGCCGACAATACTGGATTTCTTCTTCACCTAGTCTGTTGCCACATCCAGTTTTCTGCTGATTGTTAAAACCCCAACCTTCCACTGGATTACTGGGGAGAATAGACTCCACCGTGTGACAAGAAGAAGCCAAATTATGCATCATGAGAGCACAGTTCTATTTTACTTGTTATGTTTATTCAGGACTGACATGCATAGTTAATTTTGATGTATATTTAATTGTTTTGATATGTTTGTCATGAATAGATAATGTATATGGTAACAGTACAGATGTTTGACCTCCTTATTTTGTCAAGCAAGTTTCTTTTCCCCACATGCTTCTGCCCAGTTTATGAGTGCAGTTTGATAATTCCCACATGCTGCATTGGATTCAGCTGCAGGAAGTTTGGCAGCAGACTGCTTTGCATGGATTCTGACAGTGGTGAGGAATATGCACTCCGACTTTGAAGGAAACACCTTAGGAAGGCATTTGGTCTATTCTTTTTTCGCCCCAAAAAATTAGACCCCAAACTCACACAGGGACCTTTATTGTTTAATTAATAACTATCTGTAATTTCTTTTTTTTTTTTTTTTAGGGAATCGTCCCCGTACTGCATATCTTCATTCTGGCTTTCAAGATAAAGATACAATGTCTATAACACAGAACAGCCACTTCTAATGACACAGGAAGTATTCTTAAAAAGTATGTGTGACCAAAAGTTCAAAAGCAGAAATGGAATAACTTCTGTTCTGGATAATATAAAATTGACAGCAGACGGAGTGAAACAAATATTAACTCAAACAACAGAGTCAGTACTTGACAATAGTTATCAGCCAGGAAAGGCAGATGCAATTACACATGAAACTGATAACAGTATGGAGTTTACTGATGACAGTGATTGTCAGTTGCTAAAATGTGAGTCAAATAGTTCAAACCAACCTGTTCTCCATGTTTACATGGATGCATACAGTTTGCTGGCAGAAGAGATGTTTGAGTGTTCTGTTTGTCATTTTGAATTTACAAACAGTGATCAGTTGAGGACCCACAAATATATACACACAGGAAACTTTTTAAAAGAAGATTTTCAGAAAACACATACAGAAGACTTTAAAGAAAAAGGTTGTCAGAGAATAAAGGAAGGAAACTTTAAAGAAGTTAATCAGAAAGTGCACAAAGGAGACTTGTTAGAAGATTATCAGAAAGTACACAAAGAAGACTTTATAAAAGATTTTCAGAAAACACATACAGAAGACTTTAAAGAAAAAGATCATAAGAAAATACCTACAGGAGACTTGAGAGAAGATGATGATCAAGTTGTACATAGAAATGAAAAACTTTACAAATGTGATGTTTGTGATTTCTGCTTCACACAAAGTGGTCAGCTTAAAAAACACAAGAAAGTACACATCGGAGAAAATCCTCACAAATGTGATGTTTGTGGTGTCTCTTTCAAGAAAATAGGTCATCTTAAGGTACACAAAAGAATACATGCTGGAGAGAAATATTTGAAGTGTAAAGTTTGTGGTCTCGGTTTTACCCACCTTAGTGCTTTTAAGATGCACAGAAAGATACACAAAAGAGAAAATGGTCGCAAATGTGATGTATGTGGTACTGGCTTCACATCAAGTAGTAGACTTAAGAGGCATAAACTAACACATACTGGAGAAAAACCTTACAGGTGTGATGAGTGTGGTCTTGACTTCACGCATAATATTGATCTTATTGAGCACAAAATGATACATACAGGAGAAAAACCTTACAAATGTGATGTTTGTGGTGCTGGCTTCAAACACCATTGGTCATCTTACTGAACATAAAAAAATACATACAGGAGAGAAAAACCTTCACAAATGTGTGGGCTGAATTTTGCATTTGTGGTGTTTCTTTCACACACCATGGACATTTTAACCAGCATAAACAAATACAAACGGGAGAAAAACAACATATAAATGTGATACTTGTGGCCTTGACTTCACGCATAATATTGATCTTATTGAGCACAAGAGGATACATACAGGAGAAAAACCTTACAAATGTGATGTTTGTGGTGCTGGCTTCAAACAAACTTCTCATCTCACTGAACATAAAAGAATACATACAGAAGAAAAACCTTACAAATGTGAAACCTGTGGGCTGAATTTTGCATTGAGTACTCAACTTAAGCAGCATGAAAGAACACATACAGGGTTACTTTACAAATGTGATGTTTGTGACATTTGCTTCAAACAAAGTAGTGATTTAGAAGAACATAAGAAAATACATACCGGAGAAAAACCTTACAAATGTAAAACCTGTGGGCTCAACTTTAGACGAAAATACGCATCTTAAGCTGCATGAAAGAATACATGTTGGAGAAAAACCTTACAAATGTGATGTTTGTGGTCTTGACTTCTCACAAAAATGTCAACTTAATGAACATGAAATGATACATACAGGAGAAAAACCTGACAGATATGATATTTCTAGTCTTCCCTTCACACACAATGGTCAACTTTACCAACATAAAAGAATGCATCTTAAACTACACGAAAGGACACACATAGGAGAAAAACCATTCAAGTGTGATGTCTGCGGTCATTGCTTCTTACAAAAGCATACTTTAACAGAACATAAGAGAATACATACAGGAGAAAAGCCTTTCAAATGTGATGTTTGTGGTAGGGGCTTCACGCTGAATGGTTATTTGAAAGAACATAAGATAATACACACGGGAGAAAGACCTTTTAAATGTAATGTCTGTGGTCATGGCTTCGCACAACATAGTACTTTAGCAGAACATATAAAAATACATACAGGAGAAAAACCTTACAGATGTGACATATGCGGGCGCAACTTCAGTCAAAAATGGTAATCTTAAGAGACATAAAATAACACACCCTGGAGAACAACAGTACTTCTTTTCGTTGTCCCTGCCAGTGGTTTCTAAATAAAGCCCCTATAAAGTCTGTGTTGCGACGTAAGTCTTCCACTGCTCCGTATGGCTTGACTTCGTTGGGATGCCAACTGGCCAAACCTGGGATCTCTCTACGGGTAGCAAGCATGTCTGTGGCACATGTTGAGTATTCTGTGGTGCCTGTCCACGTGGCCACAGTTCTGAGTCCCCAGTCTTGAATTTCTTGTACATACAGGGGCAGAATCTGTTGTGTCCAGTACACTGCCAATATAAAATGGTCTCTTTCTTTCATGTGAGGAGACTGATTGGGTCTCAGTGATATTTATGGTCTTGACTTCATGCAGAGTTGCAACAAAAGTAACCCTACAGTGTGAGAGGTGAAAAAAACAAACTATTCATAGTGGAAATGTTTTTTTTTGAGAAGAAAGCAAAAAGTTGCATGTAATGACGGAGAAATAAATAAGGGAGTCCTGGAGACTAATGAAAATTGTAAACTGATTACAAAATGTTACTTGTTGCCTCTATCGACATCCTAGCACGATGTGCTGCATCGTCCGATACGGCAACAATCTCCGGAAACATTAGCTCCAGACAGGTGTTTTTCAGACATATGAGAATGAATGGACATCAGAACTTGGTAACAACTGCCAATGTTGATGGGAAAAGAATGAGGGGAAGGCAAAGAGATAGATACCTTGACGGCTTAGTCATGAGGATGCAGCGCCACAATTACACTGACCCCATCCATGATTCTGGTGATCATGTGACAGCCTACACTTACAGTTATCAGACTATCTGTTGAAGTTTCTGACAGATGGGTCAGTCATAATTGCTACATTCTCATGTCAGTGAAATCTACACAGTGACCATCACTGTGCTACAGGAAAATTCAGACAGCAATCCCGACAGAATCCAACAGCTAGCTGTGCCTACAATATATTGCTAGAACTGCTGTTTGTAGTTGATTGAAGCAGCCATTACGACACACCAGCAGGTGCATGTGCATTACTACATAAGGCACACGGCCAGTTCTGTGGCAACCAGCCACTCGCCATTTTTAGCAAACATCTGCAGGAGCGCAAACAATAAGCATTCTCTACAAAATTCACAGCACACAGTGTCACACCGTGCACTCAGCTCAGTAGCTGGCAGCAATACTGGATTTCATCTTCAAGTTGTCTGTTGCCACATCCAGTTTTCTGCTGATGGTTAAAACCCCAACCTTCCACTGGATTACTGTGGAGAATAGGATCCACTGTGTGACAAGATTAAGCTAAATTATGAATCGTGAGAGCACACTTCTTTTTTACTTATTCTTTTTATTCGTGAATGACATGCATAGTTAATATTGATGTATAGACAATGTATATATTAACAGTACAGATGTTTGACCTCTTCATTTTGTCAAGCATGTTTCTTTTCCCCACATGCTTCTGCACAGTTTATGAATGCAGTTTGATAATTTCCATATACTACATTGGATTCAGCTGCAGGAAGTTTGGCAGCAGACTGCTTTGCATGTAATCTGACAATGGTTTGAGGATCAGACTGTTAAGAAAGCAATCGCAAATTACAGAACAAATGAAAATACCTCGTAAATCCAATAGCCAATAAGTTTTGGGTTTGTTTTTGACATCCTGCAAAGTGTTTTTTCAACTTTTTAGACTGATAGATTAGATACTGCTGCTCAACTGGGTTGTGAGCTACTATCTGATAAAGCGACTGTGGTAAAGGCTCAGTGGGATCAAATAGATAGTGCAATAGAACAAACAAAGAATGCAGTCACTGAAAGACTCATTTAGCGGGGGTTATAGAGATTCTGGAGGATATTCAACAGTAAAGGGAAAACAGAGGCAGACATTTAATCAGGCTGCAACAGGTACTGTTAGCATATTGACTCTTCGTTGGGTAATGAAGAGGGGGACGGAGCACATGTGAGAATGTCCTGAGTGCATTGAGTAAAGCCTTGATTCCTTCATTCATTCAACTTTTCTACACCCTTGAACCAGGGAAATAGGATACATATTTCTTGCTGAATGCAAAGAAAATACAAAAACATATGCACATAGTAGTTTTATTGATTAAATCCAGTATGAGAAAAATTACAGTGTTTGTCTAATGTAACATCTCTTATAAGTTAGAAAATCTGCCATAAACAGACAGACAAAGTCTGTCGAAATGAATGCACAGCAGTCTGCTGTCAAATTGCCTACTGCTGGAATGGTATCAATGTCAGTACATATATGCTGTCTAGAAATAGGCACTGCATTAGTCTGTGGGCCACATGGTGAAGTACATTGTTGTATAGGGTGTGCAACTAACTATCTTGTGTCTTGACACTGTTGTGGAGATGCATTAGTATATGTTCCCTGTGTGTTCCTGGGCCCCATTGTGGGTAAAACAAGAATAGACCCACTGCCTCTGCAACAAGCATTTCATAGGTGTCGTCTAATTGGTAACTTCCTTCGAAGTCGGAGTGCATCTGCCCAGGCAGCAAGGAACAACAAACTGCACACAAATAAATCAGTAAAATGGATGGACGCACAAAACTCAGGACTTTGCAAATGTCCAAATGGACGAACAACCAACACTTTCCGCTGGAGCTTACAGCCAGTGAACAAAGAAGAAGAAGATTATTATATGTAAAACCAGTCTATACCGCCTGTGGTGTAGGTCAGTGGATTATCTTTTTCACGTTCTGTAAACTGCGGCAGAAAGTTCTGGTTGTTCATCCACTTCTGGGCTTTGTTCTGGTTTCAGAACTTGAGTTTTGCATGCAGGTCCATTTTACAGATGTGACTTTTTTGTAAGCAGACTGTTGGTTTATTGGACTCTGACTTCGAAGGACACACACCTAATCAGTCGACTTTTGCGATGTGCTTGTTAGTGGGTCTGTTCTCTGCACACCCCTACCCACCCCAGACTGGGCCCTAGATCCCACACTGTGAAGTGGGGTTTGAGATTGAGGCTTGAAGGCCATGTTTGTGCAGTCGGCATCAACTTTGCAGGCTAGGATGTTCATTTACTCCGGCAGAAAAAAACCTTCTATCACCAAGCTTACTGAGGATTCGAACCCAGGTCTCCTGCATGAGAGCTCAACAAGCTTATTACTCGACCAGCCTTTTTATCATCCTCATCAAGTGCCCTGATGCCTGTTGTGGGCATCTCCACAATTTGTGATTTTTAGCAACACATATCAGTTTGTAGGTAGACTGTCACCAAAGACTGTCAAGAGTCGTCTTGCATTGTCCTCTCATGTTTTTCTTTTCCACAGATCTTTCCATTAGTCACATCACAACATAACCAAAAAATTATGGCTGTCTCTTTATGATATTTTAAAAATAATTTGTCTTTGAACTCTCACCTCTTCAAAAAACATTTGCCTCATCAGAGGTATACTGTTTCCCCTTTGGGTGTTCCCTTTAGCTTTGGGGGTTTGGAGTTTAGTTTTTGGGCAAGAATTTAAAATTTCAAAAATTTAGGGGAAAAACCATGCCTTTTCCCCTGCCCTAAATTTTAGCAGCCCGCACAGAGTTCCCCAATCTGGCATAGGGCAAAATTTTCTTTTCCCCGAGTGTATTGAGCGGCCAGACCCCTTTGGTTTTCACCCCGGGGGGCCCCTTCCCCCCAAAGGGCCCTAAAATCGGGTTTTTCTACTGATTTGGGAATTTTTTCCCCAAAAGGGGGTTTACCACAGCGTCTTGTTTACATACAATTCAACCCCCCAAAATGGGGGAAGATCCAGGGAATCGCCCGTTCAACCCACCACGCCCGCATGCCCAAAAAAAGATCCAAATTTTGCTAATACCGGACTTTCCCGAAAGCCCCTTTCCCCCCTCTGCTTGGAAAATCCCTGTCTTTCCTTTCTCAGTATTTTTTCAG
>CAJHNH020000620.1:251627-266540 GCA_905116865.2 Candidula unifasciata
CGCAGAACGATGCAGTCTCACAGCGCACAAAAGAACTCATTCTGGTGAAAAACCTTTCCAGTGTGACCTTTGTGGGCATCGCTTCACAGTCAGCTGTCATCTAAAGGCACACAGAAGAATACATACTGGAGAGAAACCTTTCAGATGTGACATTTGTGGTCATTGCTTTACAGAAAGTGGTCATCTTAAGAATCATAGGAGAATACATACCGGAGAAAAGCCTTACAAATGTGATGTTTGTGGCCTAGAATTCACACAAAATGTAAGTTTAAAGAAGCACAAAAGGATACATACGGGAGAAAAACCGTACACATGTAAGGTTTGTGGTCTCTGCTTCACAGAAAGTAGTAACTATAAGAGACATGAAAGAACTCATAAATAAATTCAACAAGAGAGACAATTTTTAGATTTTAGATTGCTTTATTCATGATTTTGTGAAACTGAACCAGTTACGGAGGGAAAAAACCTGTCATTGCAGAATATTCTCTAAATGCAGATGATTAACTCTTTTAGTTCCAGATGATTTCAAAGTAGAAACCCAACTTGGTACAATAATCACAGTGAAAAAAGCATCAGTTTATGACTTTTAGATATACAGTATATATTCTGATTTTAAAATATTTGGCCAGATTTCTTGTGCATACCTAGACCACACATGAAATAAATAATAGCACACCATGTGTTGTGTTGATATACAAAAATATTAGATGAGCACATAAAGTGCATTACATAAAGAGTTAAGTACATTGGAATCATCCTCTCTTGTGATCACTGGCCAGGTCTGTTCTATATTGCCCATTCCAACATTTGTTACTGAGAAGAGTTACCTAGGTTTATGTCCCCATGCACCTAGCTGTCATTAACCGCCTGCAAGTGACACCCATGCTATCCATCTTCAGTCTCCCAGCAATAGATTCTTTCTCTCTGTGTGAGTTCCGAACCCCTATTTAACTCTTTGAGTCCCACTGAACGCATCATACGTTCCTACCTAGAAGCCCAATAAACGCATGATGCGCCGATTTTATTACTATTATTTACTACCCCTGGGCCTGTGATGCTAAACCCCCTGGGACTCAAAGAGTTAAAGGATAAGGGGGGAGAATAGATCCCCTACCCTAAAAAGCATAGCATTAAAAGGTGACGACTTATTAGGGTTTTGCTGTAATTGGATATGCTGGGCCAAAAGGATTGAAAATTGCAGCCAAGCTGCAAACCACAATGTTCAGCTGCCCTTTTCAGGATGAATGCAAAGAAAAAAAAAAAAAAACACTTATGAAGAGATAAAAAATTGTTTGACCAAGAAGCTCAACAGAAAGAAAGGAACTGTGCACATGGAAGAGGTTTCCTGCCTCTGTATGCCCCTCCTCCGTGGACTACAGTCAAAAAGTTTAATACCTGTGACTCAAAGAGACACGTTTTAAATGCTGATCCAACAGGAACAGGTTCCAGATAGCCCATTGAACAGTTACTTCCTCTTAGCGTACACCAGCTGTAAATTCCAGCAGAAAGTTCTGGTTGTTCATCCATGTTTGTGACTTTTAGCTTGTTCCAGCAGAAAAGCAATTATTTGTTTTAACAATTTGTTTTTTTTACCCCCAGCTAAAAAAATTTATTGAGGTAAGAAAAAACATCGAAGCCCCTGGTACATTCGTGTGAGTGTTTCATCTTCAACAGCCAGCATAGAGTTCCAGTTCTGATGGTGTATCAGTAACATTCTGATTGTATGTGCAGTTTGCCTTTTCCCTGAGTTGAGTTTTGGCCAGAAGCCCTGGCCATTCCCTACTGCAACATTTTCTTGGTGCGATGATGATCTGTTTGTACCTCCGCACTGCTCACTTGCTCCTATGCCTTGACAACATGGATCAGTTTACCACCAGATAGTGCAGATTTAGCAAGTCTGTCTGCCTGTTCGTTTCTAAGCATATCTGCATACATGGAGAAAATATATGCTCTGAAACTTAAAAATGTAGAACATTCTGTATTGTGTATATGTCTTGCAGGTAAAAGTTTTTGTCGCTGTGTTTTGAACAATTATATATTTATTTCTCTCAGTTATAGTCCTCACTGTATTTAAACTGATATTTTGTACAAATAAATAATATGTTCACAGGAACATATATAAAATATCAGAATCAAGCATTTGAGAAGAGTAACTTGTGTGTCAGTGTTGAGTATGAGAACTCTATGGATGCTCTATGTACTTGTCATGAATATTGATAGACATGAGAGGTTGTATGTTGTTTATTCAATTTTTGGCACAGTTTATATGCCTATTAATATCTGTCTGTTTTTTAGGTAGTAATTTTGATAGTGAAGGAAATAAGAGAAAGAAATTATTTCCAATTAAGACCTCTAAAATATCCATTTAGTATGTAAGTTTTAGAACAGAAAATATTCTCTTTGGTTGTTTTTTTGCCTGTGAGTTGCAATGCAAGAAGGACATGCTAGTTTGATTATTTTCGGATTTTCTCACTATGATACGATCCGAAGCCAGCGTCATTCCCTCACCTGCTGATTTAATGGATAAACCTACTTTGTACTTGACTATACCAAACCTTTTTCTTAAACATAAAACGACTCTGCAAATATAGAAAAATTGTCTTTCTGACTGATGCTAAGTGGGTTCTACAAGCAATTGTTTAAGTAACTCCCCTACACCCCCCCCCCCCCAAAAAAAAACTTGCAGTTTTTAGACTTGATGCGTTAGCTCCCCCCCCCCCCCCCCCCCCCCCCAAAGTTTATTGTGTGAAAGCATGATTTACAATATGTTATGAGACATTAACAAAAGCAAAAATAATAAAATGGAAAACAAAATCATGAGTGGTAACTTCATTCCACAAACATCTGGAAGAGAGTGGACTAAAAAGGAAGGCCCACCCACCCTTCCTGTCCTGGCGATGCGAGGCAATTCAGGAAAAGAGAAAAGAAGATGTCTATCTTTGTAGATATTTAAAGTGAGTTGGGATATCCTTAATCTGTCTTAAGTTACATTAACATCTCATATGCTAACCCCTGCTCTTGTGATTTACCACTTAATCCTTCCCTGTAGTTCTCTAGACCCATCTACTCGCAGCATGTTACAGCAGCCAGCGCAGAGTTCCAATACTAATGGTACCTGTCACAATCTGGGTATATGTCCGATTTGCCTTTCCTGAGTGTAGTGAGCCGACCAGACCCTCTGGTTACACCCAGGTGCCTCATTCTCTCCAGGCCATAATAATCTTGTTTCTCTTCTGACTTCGTTACTTGTTCTCAAAAGGCTTTGACCGCATCTGCCTTGTCATGTATCAGTTCACCATCCAGTAGTGCAAATCCAGCCAATATGTCTGCCTGTTCATTCCCCACCACGCCGGCACAGCCTGGACTTTGTTTGTTGTTCCTAAGAGGCCTTGACCACATCTGCCTTGTCATGTATCAGTTCACCATCCAGTAGTGCAAATCCAGCCAGTATGTCTGCCTGTTCATTCCCCACCACGCCGGCATATCCTGGAGAAAAGATTTAAAGTATGCACACCACCCGTGACCTTCCCAGTGAAGCTTGCCCTCTGCTTGCAGTATCCATGGCTTTGCCTTTTCAGAGTCTGTTAAAATTATGAAATATGAATGCATCTTGTTCTCTAGCCACCGGAAAGCTGCAGTGACTGCCTCCACCTCCCTTCTCTTACTAAACGTTGTAGTATCATATGTAAGTCTCTCCTGCATTATAAATGTTTCTTTGGCTTTCGCTACGAAACTCCAAGCACTTATCTTACCTCTAAACACAGAACTATCTGTATAAATAATCAGATCATCTGGGCGAGAATTGTCGTGAATCAACTGTTAGACTTTCACCCCCGTAGCACCCGCTGGACACTCTGCACTCCCGGCCCAATGTGATCATAAGCCTACACAGGTCAGACTTGTCCTCTGGTACTCTGACTAACTCCTCTCCTAATGTTCTTCAGCAGGCATACTTGGGCTCTCCTTTGAACTTACCCCCAAAATGGAGGCCGTATTATGATGCCGTCCTAAAGTGGGCTAAATTGGCCAATTTCTGGCCATAAAATATCCAAAAATATCAGAATGGAGCTCAGGTCTATTAAAAATATATGTGCCGGCTCCGCATAACGAAACATATGCTCTAACAGGCTCTCGGCGATACGTTACTTGCGGACCTGCTTCTGCGAGTGTGCCTCACCGCCGACAAGTATCCCCACGCCACTGCGCGCATTAAACTAGATGGCTGGGACTCACGAGCAGCAGCTACCGCATCTCCTGCAACTTCCTCCAATTACTTTACTCGTGAGTCCCAGGCACCTAGTTTAGCCCCCCATCCGCGCCGCTCGTAGCGGCGCGGGGATACATTCGGCGATGGGTTGAATAGCGTTTGGCGCATGCCGACAAGTCTGACATCTACCGCTGCTAAATCCTCAAATCGGAAGAACACAGTATTGCTAATCGCTTTCATCGTCTGTAATGTCTCGAAATAGGTCAACGGTCGGTAATACCGTCTGCTAGTATCGTCTGCAGAAACGCTCGAAATTGTCAACGGTCGGTATTTATCGTCTGCTACTACTACCGTGTGCAATGTTGATATTGATTGTCAAGTAATCCTAGTTTTACCGAGATTTGTTCCTTGGCAGAAAGTCCGTATTTTAGATATGCGTGAACACCGTCGTTCGGATATTTTTGGATATTATTTTATGGCCAGAATGTGGCATCATATTATGGCCACCATGGGGGGGGGGGGGGGGGAATAGTTCAAAGGAGAGACTATACTTGTCTTATTGTGTCTTCTGCTTGAGCCATCCACGATTACCCTCTTTTCCGCCTCTGACCCAGCGTCCAGAACTAGGATTACTTGACAATCGATATCAACATTTGCACACGGTAGTAGTAGCACACGATAAATACCGACCGTTGACAACAATTTCGAGCGTTTCTGCTGACGATACTAGCAAACGATATTAACAACCGTTGACCAATTTCGAGACATTACAGACGATGAAAGCCGATTAGCAATACTGTGTTTTTCCGATTAGAGGATTTAGCAGCGGTAGATGTCACACTTGTTGGCATACGCCAAACGCGATTAAACTCACCGCTACGCGCGGCGCGGATGGGGGCTAAACTAGGTGCCTGGGACTCACGAGTACAGTAATTGAAGGAAGTTGCAGGAGATGCGGTAGCTGCCGCTTGTGAGTCCCAGCCATCTAGTTTAGCCCCCATCCGCGGAATACGCTTGGCGGTAAGGCACATTAACAGAAGCAGGTCGGCAAGCAACGTATCGCCGAGACCCTGTCAGAGCATTTGTTTCGTTATCCGGAGCCGGCACATATATTTTTAATAGAACTGACCCGCATTCGGATATTTTTGGATATTTTATGGCCAGAAATTGGCCAATTCAGCTCTCTTTCGAACGCCATCATATTAAAGCCGCCATTTTGGGGAACGATTTAAAGAAGAGCCTTTAAATCTTCTGCAGTAGTCGGCAATGCAAGAAGAATGTATTGCAGTGACTACCGATCAGAAACTGTGAATTTACGTATCTCTGTGAACAACCGCATTGAAGTAATCGAAACGGTGAACAATATCGAAACTTCATTTTCTTAAATTATGTTATTTTCGTAAAAGTCAACCAACTACACTGGAGTATCGCAATTACGATTCCGGAAGTCAGTTATAGGAAGCTCTTGTGTAACCAACACTTGTACTTCTACACATCTCCACATGATCGCTGTAAACAACGCTCTCTAAGCTAATGTTCCGTTGTGCCTCCAGTTTCCCGTTGTGCGGTAATTTAAGGTTTGTGGATTTGAATTTCATGTTTTTTAATTGTTCAGTTTTCGCCCCGTCCATCTAGCACAAATTTATAAATTTAATTTTGAAATGCAGCGACTTATTGCACCTCCAAGACCTTGCAGCTGAGAATTACTCAATTAGATAAGATAAAGTAGGGATTTTAGTCAAAATTTTTATTTTAGGTTTTTTACTTTTAAACCAAGACAGCTGAATAGAGGTTGAAAAACTGAGTCCAACGGTACCTCAATGAAGTCTGTATGTCAATTCTAAGCGGAGATATTGCCATTTCAGTGACGGAAAGTACCCTCAAAAAATTATAATGGAAAACACAGAAACAAGATGGCGGCGTGTTCCCAAGTGAAAACTGGACCTAAATTTATCATGTTTAATGTCAATAACTCTCAAGTTTTTTGCTGAACCCCTTAGCAACCATATGTCATTGCTTTCAGGACAGCAAGCTCTAACTAAAGTTGTTGCCTTTTTAAAAATATGATGTGATGCAAACCTAAATAACATAAAAATGAGTAAATTTATCAGTATTCATTAAATACCTTATGAATTAATTATTATTAATTATCCAGTGAGTCTTGCAAGACTTATACTGTAATATATATATATATATATATATATATATATATACTTTTATATCTATTCTTCCTGTTATGATGCATCTTTTTCTATTTGTTGAAAAATGATTTTTCTCGCACTCTCATTTGTGTGTGTGTGTATGTTTGTGTGTGTGCTTACATCTGACCGAAATTTGCTTTATTCCACTGTTTAAAAAATATTTAATAGCGAGTGGATTGACTTCATTGCATCGTTACTGATTTTATATGGCTTTGTCTTTCTCCACAATACTGAACAAATAACGCATGCCGAGAGCTTAGCACAAAGCCTGGATACCGTAGCTCCAGCAACAGCCCTCAGAGGTCTCCGCTAACCAAAAAAATGCATTTTCGAGTCGAACAATGCAGTTGTAAATGAACGTACAACAATCTTCCGAGCGCGAGGTTAACGGCTTGACCACTTTGATACGGAGACCCCTATATTCCTATATTGTTTTATAACCAAGTGAAAATGAGCGCCCCTCTTACTGATTTAACATAATCCCTTTTTCAATCTTTGCGAGTTATTCTTTCATTTTATTGATGATGAGACAATTCACCACATTATTCCCCTCTTCTTCTTAACTAGTCACTGCTTGATATTTTATTTACTTGTTCAAAATAATCGAAGGTAACCGCTCATGCCCGATTTGTGACTCAGTGCTATGTTTTTCATGGAGTAAAATTATTAAATAAGCTCCTTTGTAAATTCGCTTTGAATTTATGTTGTGTTTTCATGGAGATGTAATTCGCTTCGGATTTATGTTGTGTTTTCATGGAGCAGCATTTCATAAGGTAAGAGGAAAAATTACATTATATTTTATTAACTTATCTATGTCCTACGTGATCTGTGATTAAATATTATTAATCATAAGTTGTAAGTAAGTGAATTTATTCACTTGAAAATAATATAATATATTATTATTAATTTTATTAATCAACTTTCTAAATCATCATCTATAAGTCAATACTTCAATTTTAAAACAGTATCAATCATAAATAATAACTGTTATTTATACTATTTAAGACAATAAATATGCACCACAAAATCATAGTGCAGAAATGTGTGGCAGACATTTTTTTTAAAATGTCAGTCTGGGTGCGGGGAGTGGGGGTCAACAGGTAAAAAGGCTTCAAACAGGAACTATGATTCATGCCAAATGATAGGTTATGGCTTAAAAAATGCTATAATGGCTAAAGATTCAAAAAATGATTTAATAACTACTTTAATTTGATTTAAAACTATTAATATAAAATGTTTAAACCACTGCCTGTGTCCATTTTCAACGCAAAAATACCCTAGAAATAGTCCATGTTAAAAACGTGCTAAAACATCATTTTCAGGTATTTAAATTTATTAAAACTCATGTGAAATTGAAGTTAAAGAAAGGTAAATTATTAATACAAATAAAACTTGCATTATTTTTGAACTGTTTTTATAAATAACTAGATTAATTAATCTGAGATAAACAGTTCGTTTAGGCCACGCGGTAGCCATTTTGAGAAATCTCCGATTTAGCTCTAAGAAGTGACTGGGAAGAAATTGAAACTGTATATCTTATGAAGTACAGATTCCAGCAAAACTGCCCATCCTTACGTAAAAATGGACACAGAATCTAAAAATGTCATTTAATAGTATTTAAGTTCACTTTAAAAAGGAGATATTAAAGAAATTTACTTGGCATATGACAAATAGTGAAATTTATTACGCTCAATAAAGACCGCTATTCAATTTAGGCGTCGTTTGATAGAGTACCCTCTTTTGAATGACGAAGAGCGCATGTCATCAATTCTGAACTGCTAGAATCGCAATCAAAAAAATTAATTTATAATTCGTTGTGAAACAAAACATTTTCACGAGTCCGCCGATCCCTCTGCGCACCAAACTGCGCAACTTTCGTTTTGACTTTGTTTACATTGGAGATCGTTATCTCTAGATAAAGAATAAAAGATTGACTGATGAAGGTTTCCACTCACGACGGTGTGGAAAGGAAACGTGCCACTGCCGACACCTAGACTTGGACTTGGAAGATGCATTACTAGGTGCCCCTTGAAAAACCCGTACACATCTCTTAAATATCATTATCAATATTTAACTATACTCATTAACTGGATAGCAGCAGCACTCACCAAGAGACTGTTGCTTTCAAATGTGAAAGTTGGATGTCTATCATGTCTATCTAATTATTAATAATTTGAAAACTAGGCTTTCTAGTTTCTTCCGAACGAACGTCGTCCCCATAATATTGCGGCCGAACCCTGACCCAAAATATGCCACAAAATGCCAAATAAAATGTAACATTGTCTGCACTTCACATAAAAAGCTCTAGATTGATTTTTTGCTTTCCTTTAAATACTGATCGTTAGCTGGAAAGCCGACGGTCGCTTAGTGGGTTTTTCTCTCCCTTGTTTGCAGTGCAGATACGGACCGTACAGATGGAACGAAACAAATGACATACTTACCTATCATCATACGGTTGCGTAGTCATCATACGGTTGCGTAGGGTGTAGGGATAGGGTTAGCGTTAGGGTTAGGGTTAGATGTGAAATAGTTTGACGTAAGAGTTCCAAATAATGGCCGACAATGTGATGCTTGTGGGAGTGGCGCCACTGGAAGTCTCCTAACTATGACGGCAATAGCGCACGGCTGGTGCCCAATTGATGGCGAATTGTCCGTTTGAGTAACATCCACAGTCCTTCGATTGTTTTGCTGTGTATGTCACTGTGCGCGATTATTTGGACCTCCTGCGTCAACATTTTCACATTTAACCCTAACCCTAAAGCTAACCCAAACCCTACCCACGCACACAAATCGCTCATTATGACATACAGATCCGCAGGTCTCATATCTGAGGGAAAAACCCAAGCAATGGCAGCCCTGATGTCTACCTCACATTCTTTTTTGATTTGTGACTTTTCCACTCCGTATTTGCACTGGAGCCAAGGGAGAGAACTCCCACTAAGCGACTGTCGGCTTTCCAGCTAACGATCGGTATTTAAAGGAGAGCCGATTTTTTACTTTACTGTTGTCCTCACTGGAACCAGTAGAAGACACAGCATGAACCTTTTCTAATTAAAAATCTTTAAGCATTTTCTCAGATGGGGTTAAGTCTTTGCAACTCATCTATAATGATGGCATATTTCTTGTTCCGAAAATCATCCTTAAGTGCAGGTGATATAATATTTTTTTTTATTAGGCATGAATATTTAGTTTGGCACTCTTCCGAATAACGGTCCCTTATTATTCAAAGACAAAAAATCCCATTCAGGGCCTCAAGAGGTCGTAGTTAGGGACTTGAGAGGTCATGTAGTTAAAAATATGGAACAGGAACACTACAAACTATGCTTTCTTTTATTATATAATTTTGTTTGAATGAAATTACAGAGTCTTCGCTAGTACAGTTGATAAGCAGTCTGCTTGTTACGCCGGCGATCGGGGTACGATTCGGCGGGCACAATTTTTTTTCTTTAAAAGGGTGGTTTGTACGTTGTGTTGTGGTTAACAACTAGGCTGCGATAGCTACGGCAAAATTTTTTTAACTTTTAAAAGGGTGGTTTGCACGTTGTTTTGTGGTTACAACTAGGCTACGATGTCTGCTTCGCTACAGCTACGATATCTGCTTTGATAGTACAGTTGATAAGCAATCTGCTTGTTATGCAGGTGATCGGGGTACGGTTCTCCGGTGGGCAAACATTAAAAAATTTTTTTTTCTTCAAAAGGGTGGTTTGCACGCTGTGTTGTGGTTAACAACCAGGCTGCGATATCTGCGCCTTTCACTCAGTCTTGTGGTTAACAGCTAGGTTGCGATAGCGGCGGCAAATTTTTTTTTGACTTTTAAAAGGGTGGTTTACACGTTGTTGTGTGGTTTCAACTAGGCTACGATATCTGCGCCAATAATGACTCGTGAAATATATTGAGCTGAGTATTCTCAGGAGAAGGGAAAAGGCGTTTAGAGATCTAGATATACTTTTGGTAAGATGATGAAAGATGAAGACAGCAGGTAACTTATATATTGGTTCACTAATGTTTGCATCTACTTTTCATTATTTACATGCAGCAGTTCAAATATTGCCATTTTTTTTTATTTTTTATTTTTGAAATATGGTTAGATTTTCTTTTTTGGCACAGTATGAAAGTAAAATAGAATGTGCTCACTGCCTTACCATTGCAGCCTGTCATTTGCCCGTTCTGTCTCTAGACTTAGGAGTCTTTTAGCTCCGCCCTCTCAAACATTTGACTATCTCTATCCTTATGTCAATCAGGTCACAGGCATCCGTAAATGTTCTACCCTGTTGTCCAAGTTCCATCCTTGTGATTATGAGTATGCTGTAATTATAACATCACTAGGTATGTTCCGTGTATCACATTTATGTGCGAAATTTGCCAGCTTAGACAACTGGACCAGCTATCCTGTTTGAACTCTACACTTCAAAGTCGTTGGCTGGTCTAATAATGCCCGCTACGTCTCAACTCTAACCCGTGGTAATTAGCCACCTGCCTGTCCGCAAATTCAGATGGTCATGTCTTCTGTCCGTCCGACTGGAAGATTGCATAATTCTTCAAACGTAGATGCGTTCCCTGGTCCAGCTGTTAAGCTAACGTTAAATTCCACTGAGATAAACTATTGGCCCGTCAGACACTTTGATCGCTTCTAGGGAGATCGCCTGGGTTAGCTGTTCTGTTACCTCATTGTGTTTCACTTTGTAAAGGTTTCTGTTGGGTTAGTGTACTTTCTTTGCTTTGAGACGGAATTCTGGACTCACCGAATGCAACTCGTCACAGTCTCTTTGCGAATTACACATAAAACTGATGACAGTATGAAGTTAACTGATGACAGTATGGAGTCAAATAGTTCAAACCAACCTGTTTTCTATGTTTACATGGATACACACAGTTTGCTGGCAGAAGAGATGTTTGAGTGTTCTGTTTGTCATTTTGAATTTACAAACAGTGATCAGTTGAGGACCCACAAATATATACACACAGGAAACTTTATAAAAGAAGATTGTCAAAAAACACAAACAGAAGACTTTAAAGAAAAAGATTGTCAGAAAATAAAGAAAGGAAACTGTAAAGAAGTTAACCAGAAAGTGCACAAAGGAGACTTTATAAAAGATTTTCAGAAAACACATATAGGAGACTTCAAAGAAAAAGACTTTCAGAAAATACAGAAAGGAGACTTTTTAGAAGATTATCAAAAAGTACGCAAAGGATTTCTAGAAGAAGATTGTCAGAAAATACCTACAGGAGACTTCAGAGAAGAAGATGATCAAGTTGTACATAGAAATGAAAAACTTTACAAATGTGATGTTTGTGATTTCTGCTTCACACAAAGTGGCCAGCTTAAAAAACACAAGAAAGTACACATCGGAGAAAATCCTCACAAATGTGATGTTTGTGATTTCTGCTTCACACAAAGTGGCCAGCTTAAAAAACACTAGAAAGTACATATCGGAGAAAATCCTCACAAATGTGATGTTTGTGGTGCCTCTTTCAAGAAAATAGGTAATATTGAGGTACACAAAAGAATACATGCCGGAGAGAAATATTTGAAGTGTAAAGTTTGTGGTCTCGTTTTTACCCACCTTAGTGCTCTTAAGATGCACAGAAAGATACACAAAAGAGAAAATGGTCGCATATGTGATGTATGTGGTACTGGCTTCACATCAAGTAGTAGACTTAAGAGGCATAAACTTACACATACTGGAGAAAAACCTTGCAAATGTGATACCTGCGGCCTTGACTTCATGCATAATATTGATCTTTTTGAGCACAAGATGTTACATACAGGAGAAAAACCTTACAAATGTGATGTTTGTGGTGCTGGCTTCGAACGAACTTCTCATCTCACTGAACATAAAAGAATACATACAGGAGAAAAGCCTTACAAATGTGAAACCAGTGGGCTGAATTTGCATTGAGTACTCAACTTAAGCAGCATGAAAGAACACATACAGGCTTACTTTACAAATGTGATGTTTGTGACATTTGCTTCAAACAAAGTAGTGATTTAGAAGAACATAAGAAAATACATACAGGAGAAAAACCTTACAAATGTGAAACCAGTGGGCTCAACTTTAGACAAAATACTCATTTTAAACTGCATGAAAGGATACATGTTGGAGAAAAACCTTACAAATGGATGTTTGTGGTCTTGACTTCTCACAAAAATGTCAACTTAATGAACATGAAATGATACATACAGGAGAAAAACCTGACATATATTTTTAGTCTTCCCTTTACACACAATGATCAACTTTACCAACATAAAAGAATGCATCTTAAAGTACACGAAAGGACACACAGGGGAGAAAAACCATTCAAGTGTGTTGTCTGCGGTCATTGCTTCTTACAAAGGCATACTTTAACAGAACATAAGAAAATACATACAGGAGAAAAGCCATTAAAATGTGATGTTTGTGGTAAGGGCTTCACACAAAATGGTCATTTGAAACAACATAAGTTAATACAGACAGGAGAAAGACCTTATAAATGTGATGTCTGTGGTCATGGCTTCGCACAGCGTTGTACTTTAACAGAACATAAGAAAATACATACAGGAGAAAAGCCATTAAAATGTGATGTTTGTGGTAAGGGCTTCACACAAAATGGTCATTTGAAACAACATAAGTTAATACAGACAGGAGAAAGACCTTATAAATGTGATGTCTGTGGTCATGGCTTCGCACAGCGTTGTACTTTAACAGAACATAAGAGAATACATACAGGAGAAAAGTCTTTTAAAGGTGATGTTTGTGGTAGATGCTTCACGCAAAATGGTGGTTTAAAAAGACATAAGAAAATACATACAGGAGAAAAGCCTTTCAAATGTGATGTTTGTGGTAGATGCTTCACGCTAACTGATGATTTAAAAAAACATAAGAAAATACATACAGGAGAAAAGGCTTTCGAATGTGATGTTTGTGATAAGTGCTTCACGCGGAATGGTTCTTTAACACAACATAAGAAAATACACACAGGAGAAAAACCTTACAAATGTGACATATGCGGGCGCAAATTTAGGCACAAATTATTCTCTTAAGAAACATAAAATAACACACCCGGGAGATCAACAGTGCTTCATTTCGTTGTCCCTGCCAGTGGTTTTTAAATAAGGTGTCTGTGGTGCGACAAATGTCTTTCACTGTTCCATATAGCTTGGCTTCCATTGGGATGCCAACTGGCTAAACCTGGGATCTATCTACATGTAGCGAGCATGTCTGTAGCACATGTTGAGTATTCTGTAGTGCCTGTCTACATCGGCATAGTTGTGAGTCCCCTGTCTTGAATTTCTTGTACATACAGGGGCAGAATCTATTGTGTCCAGTTCACAGTCTAAATATATAGTGGTCTTTTTCTTTCATGTGAGGAGAATGATTGGTTCTTCAGAGTGATATTTATGGTCTTGACTTCATGCAGAGCTGCTATCTTGAGGAAAACAAAAGTAACCTAAAAGTGTGAGAGGTGAAAAACAACTATTCACAGTGAAAATGTTCTTTGTTGAGAAGAAAGCAACAAGTTTCATGTAATGACAGAAAAACAAATAAGGGAGTCGTCAAGACAACTGAAAATCATCCTGATTAGAAGAATTAGCTAGTTACTTGTTCACATCGACATCCCAGCACACTGGTCCGACCTATTTGTGCTGTGTCCTGCGATACAGCAGCCATCTACAGGAACATTAACTGCAGACAGTGGGTGTTTTTCAGACATGTTGTAAAAAGAAATGAACATCAGAACTTGGTAACGACTGGTGAGATTGATGGAAAAAGAGCCAGTGGAAGGCTAAGAGATAGATACCTTGATGACCTAATCATAAGGGTGCAGTGAGACAAGAACACTGGCCTGATCCATCATTCTTATGACAGGTGACAGTCTACACTTATCGGCTGTCAGGCTAATTGTTGGAGTTCCTGACAGACAGGTCACTCATAATTGCTCCATTATCGTGCCAGTACGAAAACAGTACAAAATGACCATCACTGTGCCATGGAAAAAGTCAGAATGCAGTCCTGACATTCATCAAATGCATAAAGCAGTCACCAGACGTGCCACTGCCTACAGTATGTTGCTATAACAGTTATTTATATTTGATGGAAGCAGCCGTTAGACACACCAGCAGGTGCAAATGCATTTCTACACAAGGCAGACCACCAGTTCTGTGGCAGCCAGCCACACGCCATTTTTTGAATCTGCAGTTTACAACAAACATCTGCAGGAGCACAGACAAGCATTCTCTATGAAATTAACAACCCACAGTGTCACACCGTGCACTCCCCTCAGTAGCTGGCCGACAATACTGGATTTCTTCTTCACCTAGTCTGTTGCCACATTCAGTTTTCTGCTGATTGTTGAAACCCCAACCTTCCACTGAATTACTGGGAAGAATAGACTCCACCGTGTGACAAGAAGAAGCCAAATTATGCATCATGAGAGCACAGTTCTATTTTACTTTTTATGTTTTTTCAGGACTGACATGCATAGTTAATTTTGATGTATATTTAATTGTTTTGATATGTTTGTCAT